>JAKOOJ010000061.1:2347500-2627500 GCA_022577455.1 Arizona elegans | reverse complement strand
ACGGAAAACTGCCCTCGTGTGGCCAAAACAGGTACTGCGGCTGCAAAAATAAACCCTTTTAATGGGATTTTAAGGTTATTATCCTGTACCTTTATTATTAACGTCTTATTAATATTTATTAAAGCAACGGGAAGCCCGTTTGCTGCAACACAGGAACTGGAAAAGAAATCTCGCTTCAAAAGCCTTAACCGGAGTTAAGGAGGCCTGTGAAAGCCTACTGATATTAATAATGTTTTAATAATAAAGAATAACAACCCTAAAATTCCATTTAAAAAGTTTCTTTCTTTTGGTTGCTGCGATCCCTGCTTGGACCGCACGATGGCGCTGTTTTCTGTCAACGTTAGCGTGGAGGCCGTTGTAGACATTTGGACCTCAGGTTAAGGCTTTTGAAGCAAGATTTTTTCTTTTTGCCTGTTATGTAGCTCCTGGGCTTCCCGTTGCTCTATTAATATTAATAAGGTTTTTAATAATAAAGAGACAGAATAATAATCTTTAAATGCTATTAAAAAGGTTTTTTTTCTGGCTGCTATATCTGCTTGGGCCACAGGAGGGCACTGTTTTCTGTCCCTTAGCAATAGCTTTGAAGGTATAGAGATATTACTTTATCGTGGTGGTAGGCTGTGTGGAGAACCCTAACCCTAACCCTAACACTAACACTAACCCTAACCCCAAACCCCAACCCCTAACCCCTAACCCTAAACCCTAGCCCCTAACCCCTAACCCCAAACCCAACCGCTAAACCCTAACCCTAAACCCTAAACCCTAACCCTAAGCCTAACCCTAACCCCTAAATCCCTAAACCCCTAAACCCCTAAACCCTAACCCCTAACCCTAACCATCAAAGGCCATCAAAAAAACCTAGAATGGCCTCCATGTTAATGCTAAGACGTCTTAGCATTAGTAACGCGTCTTGCAGAGGTTATTGCTATCAGGAAGGCGACTTTGAGCGTCAGAAGACGAAGGCTGATGGAGCCCAATGGTTCAAAGAGGGATGACATGAGTACTTGAAGAACCAGGGAAAAGTCCCGAGTCAGATAGCGATGGACAACGGGGGGCCAAAGGTTGGCTGCCCCTTTAAGAAACCACCGAATCCGTGAGTTATGAGACAGAGGACGATCATCATCTCCGGACAGGACCGTGTGCAAGGCCGCAATCTGTCTGAGAAGTGTGTTTGGCGCAAGACCCACAAACAGAATGACCTGCAGGTTGCATTGTAGATCCTGGTCGTAGATGCGCGTCTAGAAAAATGTGCCATCCGGTGGTCAAAGCAGGTATTGTGGCCACAAAAAGAAAGAAACATTTTTAATGGGATTTTAAAGTTATTATCCTGTATCTTTATTATTAACGCCTTATTACCTGTAATAGGCAACGATGCAGTTTGCTGCATGAAAGGAACAGGAAAAAAATCCTGCAAAAGCCTTAAACCGAGTTAAGAAGGCCTATGATGGCCTGTTAATATTAATCATAAGGTTTTAATAAAGAAAGAAAGAAGTAAATAAAGAAGTCAGCAGCCATACAGACAAGATCAACGGAAGCGGATCATCCCCTTAAGAGGAGGATAGAGGGGTGATGCTTTTCCTGCCACTCTGCATTGTGGGGCTTCGCTTCTCGGTCTCCGCGATCCTGGGCAAAAGTGGGAGGCGAGCGATTATCGGCAGGTTGCCCTCCGTTTTGTTTTTTCCTAAATGATAAAACATAATTGTGCATAAAAAGCATTTTTACCTTTTTTTTCCTATATTTTGGTAAATTGTTCCTTTTCCCGTTGGCTAATTGCTGCTGTTGAACCGTCTTCCCCCCTTCGGAAGCTGAATTGCTACCCTTTATCAGGCTGTTCAATAGTTCATTTAGTGAACGTTTAGCTACAACGGCAATGAAGAGTGTGACTTTTTCAGACTTATGGCATTCCCATGGTCACATGATCAAAATTGGGATGCTTGGTGACTGGCATGTGTTTATGCCAGGCTCGTGTGTCCCCTTTTGGGTCTTGCCTATTGAGAAAAATTGGGGGCTCAATTGTCATAAATTAAGGACTACCTGTATATTGGACATGGAAACCAGCAGTGCTTTTTGAAGGTATTACAAAAAAAGTAATTTTATTATATAAATGTAGGATGTTGGCTAAGTCTCCAGCTCCACCGTTTTCCCAGTGAAGAAAGTTAGCACCCACCCCTCTCCTAGAAGAATGAAATATTTTAGGAAATACTGAGAAGGCAGAGTATTATATTTCCCTGGATGAGAAAAGGAAAAATATGTTTTTAAAGACAATGCAGCTCCCTGCCTCCCCACTTCAGCTCCAGGCCGGTGGGATTAAGACATGACCCTCAGGACATGATAGGATTAGCCCTCTACCCATCGAATAGCAGGGATCACGGCATCACCTAGGGACATTTCATCAATCCACTGTTCAATCAGACTTATCTCAGACAAACTCCTAGGATTTGCACATGACCCCTACAGCAACCAATGGGATACCTGCCCTTGCACAGGAACAGGAAGCTCTAGGGCATGGCCCGAGAGAAGGTATAAAATAAATGTATCTCTCTCTCTCCACTCCGTGTGGTCAACTACCCAGAATCACATGTGCTTGGTCATTCTGCTTCACCATTAAACCATCCTTCCAAGCAGCCTCCGTGTTTCCGGTGTCTTTCTCCCCACTTGGAACTGAACCCAGATGGACATTTCTTCCTACGCCAAAGATGCAAAGAAGTAACCCGACATCTTTTACTTATGTGTAAGTATGCAGGCGTTATTTTCCCCTTTCTGAAGTCTATAAATATCAGTACGTATCTTTTACATGAGTTCAAATTAAAAAGGGAAAGCAAGACAGATAAGTATCAGTTCCTTAAAATGTGCAACTGAAAAAGGGACCTCTCGATTACTGGGAACCGAGCGTTGTCTCAAAACCCAGGCCCCCTGAGTGGGCATGGAGTTATTCCCCGAATCTGGGAGAGAAAACATGCACCTTTACCTTTGCAAAGGGACTTCTTGGTTTCTTGAAAATAAAAATCACCAAGAAATTCAGGCAAAGCTAAAAGTGTACAGGTCGAGTTGTGATAGTGTAAAGAAACAAACGATACGTACATTGTGTACCTGTGATGCATAAGTAAGTGATCAAACAACACAATATATAGATTGCCTGTGAGGTTTAATCGACAAAGTATTCTTTCTAAATAGCATTCCATGAGTGACAAATTTCTTGGCTACGCTAACTCTCTCTGAGTTAGGTTTGCATTTATCTTGAAAGGTGTGAGGACTTTCAATATCTGTTTTCTATTGTGTAGTTGCTGAAAAGACAACTTCTTGTTTACCAATTTTTTAAAAACCCGGTGAGCTGTATTTCTACAATTAAAAAATCAAAATCAGCAAGAGGTGTTAACTTTACTATGATCACAATTTTTAATCAGATGAACCTCAACTCTTACATTTCATGTCCACGCTTTATTGAGCATGACTGACTGCCTTCTGGGCAAAACTAAAGATCCCAGCAATGTCCTTGGGAACCGTCAATGGCTTCGTAACTATTGGGCAATTTTTACCCCCGCCCCCTTGCACAGCTGTGAACCTGCACAGCAAAACAGGCCTTTGGGAAATTCCGCCATTGCCAGGAGCCGGGCCTTCTGGTAGGGAGATTGTGGGCGGTGGTTTTCTGTCTTGCGTTGTCCCAAAGGGGGAAAGGCAAACTTCAGAGAAAGGCTCTTCTTCCCCCGTTCTCCAGTGTTTACCCAGGTGCTAAAACTTTGCTTCTGCCAATCTTTTTGTTTGTAATTTATTCCAACATTTAAGATTGATATGAATTGCAGTGATCCCTTAGCTTAGAATTTTCTATCCTTTTTATACCAATTTAAACTGCCTCGATGATGGAACAAATAGAAATTAATGTGATTTTGATTGGCATTAACTGAATTATGATTACATTTAATGTTTAGTGAGATTTAAATTTAATACTAACCATTACGATAATTTTTTCAGTTGTTTATGATTGTTTAAGAAGTAACGAGCCTTCAACAGAAACAGACCCCTCTTTTCAAGCAAGATCCGCCACCTTTTCTTTGAATTAAAATCAATAGTCTATCTTCAACAACCGTTAGAATTAAATGCCTGTTGGTAATCTTAGCTGCCAACCATCATCTCCACTTTCAACCCCCTTCTCTTCCCATGAACCTCCTGGGTACTTTTTATGACTTTCCCATCTGCCGACTCCATATTTGCCAATCCTCCCCTACCCTCCCCAACCCCCTCCTCCTCTTCCTTCTCCAATCTAAATTATTTTTTCTTCCCAGCTCCTTACCAGCAAAGCCTAGCGCACAGGTAGTATAAAGAGATTACTAGGGTATCTACATAGATAACGCAAGAAACTAAACACACAAATGTTCCAGATATGATCTGTGGTGTCAACCCCATTTGTTATGCTAGCGTATAACATAAATAAACTGCACATATTTGTAATATTCATCTGCTCAGTGTGGGATAATGCTACTTTCAATGATAAAAATATGCCCAAGAATATTAATTCGGGAATATTGATTTCCAACTATATAGCAAAAAAATTACATTTTCTATTAGAGACTAATCCTCACTATTACAGATAATCAGGGATGCCCATATTTAAAAAAAAAATAGTATAATATCCTGTTTCCCCCAAAATAAGACATCTCCTGATAATAAGCCCAATCGGGCTTTTGAGCGCATGGCCATAAGGCCAAGCGCTTATTTCAGGGTTCAAAAAAATCTAAGACGGGGTCTTATTTTCGGGGAAACACAGTAAATGCAGAGACAATTTTAGAACTGTGGCATGTTGGGGTACACAAATAAAGGAGATACAGTTTGTAAAAATAGGTAATGAAATAAATCCTTCCAATCACTGGATTTCTATTCCCGTTGTTCTCTGGGGCACCTAGAAGTTTGAGTGCATTAACATTTCAGAGCGACAAATTCTCCAACCGAGTGTTCTTTATCAGTAATATTGCAGTCCTGCATATGAAAAAGAGCTTAGAAAAACAAAAAGCAAGGCATTTGGTAGCATATCAAAATTATAACCATGCGCAGATGAAAAATAGTCTGGAAATTATGCGTTATTAATTTGAAAAAGCAAAAAACATACAGTTCCTTGGCTTGATAAAATGAAGTTCTAAGAGAACTCAGATGTACCGAAACCAACAAATCTTTTCAAGTTATTTGATAAATGAACAAGGGAATATAGGATTTAGTTTTCACGAAACAATGCCCAGCGAAATTGTGTTCTCCGATGTGGTAATATTAGATCTAAAGACAAATCTTTCTGCTCTTTCTCAGAATTTACAAATTGATAACCAAGTATATTTAAAGCACCTCTACAAACTTCTTGCACTTTTTGGACTTTCTGGAATGAAAGAACATTTCTCCATGCCTGGGAAACATTGAGTGCATCTCGAGAAGTGATCTGGAAAGCTTCTTTCTTCTTACTTGGTCCTTGTCCATGTGTAATATTATAGATCCAATTTTCAAGCTTCTGGGTCAATGGAAGATCTGTAAATGTATACATTGCAGTAATTTCCATTAAAGGATCCCGCACAATGTCTTCAAATCGGATCAATAAATAACGATCTTTTAAAAATAATGGAGGCTTCTGACTAGCTGTTTCATAGATCTGAATGTGGCTTCTACAAATCTCCTGCAGGACTTTAAAACCACTGTCATCCACTCTGCTGCTATTTATGCCCAGAATTATTCCACTGTCACGGGCAAGGGCTTTGACAGATTGTTCCCGAGATTTCAGGACAGCCCTGGGGTCACGGACCAGATGGATGATTTTGAGATTCAGGGAGGTGTCAGCAAGGAGTGGATAGAGGACTTTAAGGTCAAAGAAACGGACTTCCTTTAGGACAACATGGCTATAGGTCTTGCAGGCCTCTTCTACTTTACTGAAAGGATACTTGCCACAGAGAGTTTTGCAAGCGCTTTCCCCAGTAATATCAGTTCGTTGGAAGAATTCACAAGCAGGCCTTGTGCATAATGCCCGGCTCACGGCCCACTGGAACAGATCAGACAAATTTCTGTTTCTCTTCCAGGGCATGTAGGCATCAAACACTGACATGTCACACTTGAAGACAGACCGGATGAGATCCCGCACTGCCATGTGCAAGACCTTGGCACTGTTTTGGTACATGTTTGCCCACACGTGCCAGGCTGGCTCCATTAGATAGAAGACATTGGGATGCTGACTGAAGAGTTGTCCCACAAAGGAAGAGCCTGACCTCCAAGAGGAAAGGATGAGGATGTGCACCTGAGCAGGTTTTTCCATAGACTGAGGAATGAAGCCACCTTGTTGAGTATATAGAAAGACTAGAAATCCTGTCTGGATTGCCAAGATAATTGCAACTGTGGCATTGGAAAGGCGGAGCCTCAGCATCCTGGGTGAAGCCGAGTATGACTGTCCCAGTATGGAATGTTGGAGAGAAGGTGATCACCACTTTTTAAAGCATCGATTTGATGGAATTATGCTTTAGCAGTTTTACAAATTACAGATTGGGGTGGATAAATGAATTGTATGGAGAATCCCAGATTATTGTGTCATGGATCCACAATGATGAGAAAAGCTAAAAGAAATGCATATGGGGTGTTAATAAACAATAATAATAATTCTGCTATTCCAATTTATATGCATTATTTACTCTGGAAACAATGGAAGTATATTTTCCTCTACACAGCCTTAAAACTCATATGGATAGAATTCAGCCTCTCTCTAATATTACAGGAGTGAACAAACTGAAGGGTTTGGGGGTTCAGGTTTCCTTTAACCCTCATAAAGTAAGTAAAATACAAATGGGAAATAATTGCTCTTTGGGTACAAGAAGATTTTTACAAGAAAAATTTTCTTGGGTACAAGATTTTTAAATACGTAAGAGGGCCCAGTGGTTAGAATGCAGTATCGCAGGCTAACTCTGCTCCTATTGCCAGGAGTTTGATTCCTTCCACGCTGATCCGCTCAAGGTTGACTCAGCCTTCCATCCTTCCGAGGTCGGTAAAATGAGGACCCCGATTGTTGGGGACAAACAAAATCGCTTAGAGAAGCGGTATATAAGTCTAAGGGCTGTTGGGAAAAAGTCTTCACAGTCTTCTTGCGCAAAAATCTCTTGGCAACTGTTTTTGAAGGGAGGGGGGCTCGTTTAAGCTGCAGCCGTTCCCACTAGGTTTGGGATTCAGAAGTCGGCCCCGCCCGGCCCTGAAATTTAGCCTAAAATCGCGGAGCGGAGGCGGGATTCCGCGCTTGCAATAGCGCAGCTGTTGAGAATTGTGCCGGCCGGCGCCAAGGTGCCGGTGCGGACGCTCTTCCCGGTGCTTATTCAGACGCTCGGCACCCGTGCCCTCGAGGTTTGCATGGCGCCCGGTACTGCAGGCGCGACTGTCTGCCAGCGCATCTGCTAAGCTAGCTGGATAGATATCCGCAAGGAAGAAGCTCCGCGCCCCGGTCGGAGGAAGAGGGCGCGCCACGACCGTCGCTCATCCCGACACCTGGAACTGCAGCCTCCTGTTTCCCAACCGCTACACCCGCCCGGCACCAGCCCATCCCGGCCACTAACCTCAGTAACTGCCGGCGGCCGATTAAAGAGGTCGCGGATAGTCCGGAGGCGGCAGGAAGGTGAGGCTGCGGCGCCGGCTCCAAGTACAATGAGCAGCATTCAGACGTGGCCTCTCTTCTACGGCTGCGGGGGAGGCGCCAATCAGGGACAGGCCCTATGGAGGGTGGAGGCGGTGGGCCACTTCTTCCCTCCTGGAGGCTTGCCCAATGGACAGGCTCCCTCCCTCCAGCCCCACCGCAGCCGGCCATCCCGCAGCGGCAAACCTGTCCGTGCTAAAGCAGAGGGGTTGGCAGAGGCTCTCCATGAGAAGCCTTAGACCCAGTTGAGAAAAGGAAGCCTCTCTCACCCTAGTCCTTAAATCCACAAAGGCAGCTTCATCAGGTGAGGCCAAAAGTTTTGTGGGAGAAGTTCTGCTTCCCTCTTTAGTGGAAAGATGACCCATGGCCCAATTTATTTAGCCTTAGTCCAATTACATTTATATGTTAATAAACAGTCACATATTAAGGTGCTGTTTAGTTCTTAGCACAAAGGGATAAGGATGGAATGGTTCAGGCCTGGCCTCAACTTGCAACGAGTTGAAATGTTTTAATAGAATAAGAATAGAATAGAGAATAAAAACTTTGTCACTTTAAATGTACACTAACCAGCATACATTGAAATAAATTTTTGTTGCACTCAGTTCTCAAAAGATAATCGTTATGCATATATCCACAAACAGCTATTTAGGGCTGAAAAGTTTTTACAGGCAGAAATAACAGAGTTAAAAACCATCTGCCTTCCTGTTCAGGAATGCTTAGCTCCCTAGAATGATGGATGAGACCCTGGTACCAAGTTACTTGGGAATGTTGTTACTTTGATTAGACAAAGATCTCAACCTACCCTGTAACATACTTTGTAACCTTTAGTTAAATTGAGTTACTATGCCCACTGAATATATATAGATGTGTGATATTGCTCTTAATGACTGGTCAATGATGTTATGTGTTTCCATGACAATGAATGCCTTTCAAAATTGTATAAAAGGTCTGCTCCAAGCAGGGGTGCACCCAATTTGAACTTGCTTTGGAGTAACCCTTTTATTTGCCTATAAAAGATTTTTCCCCTATCCATCTATCTGGCATGGTTCATTGGACTTGCATGCCAGGTGAAAGAACCCAAGCTTTCTGGGACAATAGCAGCTCCTTATTCCCTTAATTTTCTCCTTGGGATTTTGCAAACAAAAAGGAAAAAAAAACCAAAGGCGTCCTTTATTTCAGTATTCTTGTAGAAAAAATCTGTCTTTTCAAAGAATGGAGTTCTCTTTTTGTTTCTGTAGTTAATTCCTTCTAGAGGACTTTGCCATCAAGATTGGGATTCAGTTATGTACTTACAGCAAAACTCATTTGTATAACTTTCATTAAATTGTTTATCTTGTCACTGTATTGATTATGGTTGATACGCCATCTGATAAATCGTAATAACAAACAGATTTCTGAAAACAGGACAGGAAAGAAAATCTATACTGAGGACCCACCCACAGATAAACTTTGCAAAATAATATATAAACCCAACCTGTGGAACGTCTCATCTTCCAAATGCAAAGCAGTGGAGGCCACTGAGAGCAAAGTTCTTTCTCTGTGAAGGCTTGGTCAGGATTTGTGCTCTTTATAGGACAACAGAGGGGGGAGTGGAGACACCGGCACCGTGTTCAGCACTTGATTTCGAAGAAGGAAGATTTTTATTCTTTCAAAAATCCACAAAAAAATCAGGAGGATGCTAATGTACTGCATCCAGGCAAACTTCATCATCTCCCAGAAGCCTGGCTGATATGTACTAAAAAGTCAAGGAGCATTTGGAATCTGAAGCATCGTCATACAAAGGCAAGGATGTGCACTTCCGATTCTTTTGGCTAGTCGTGTGAACTGGGAAACCTCCCACCTCCCCCCAAGAGTGGCCAGGGACAGTCAAGAAATGAGAACCCCCGAGGTCTCCTTTCCCCCAGATCAATATAAAATGTACCATAAAACTTTTAAGCTTTTTTTTTTAATGCTAGAAACATTCTCTAGAGATACATCCTGTTTGAGTTTCATGGCATTTTTCTAACACAGCTACCTAATGTTACGCAGGCTACAAGTCTTGATACAACAGCCATAGTTGTATTAGTGGTTGAGGCCAAGTGCCATAAACCATCATTCAAAAAAAAACAAAAAAACCACTATCACCCACTGGTAGCCAAAGGATATGCAATCAATTCCATCGGATAATGGATGAAGGCCTGAATCACAAATGGTTGATCTGGTGATCTTCCAGTCACCCAAATGGGACTAGGACCAGACAAAACTGTTGTAACTGTAACGGAAATAATTGTAAATAATATTAAGTCAAATGATCTGAGAAAGACTAGAAATGTTTTGCGTACAAAAACCTAGAACTTCTGTGAAAACTCACCATTCCTCTTCTGATATGTTTCAATGATGTTCACAAAATCATAGTCTTGGGCAAAAGGACTTGTACTATTGATCACAGATACCTGTCATAGTGAGAGAATTTTGCATTGGACACAGCATCTTACTGTTAACTTGCATCAGAACACATGATGAATACTTTTAAGCATATACCAAGTGATATGATACCATACAGGTTTATATGTTGGATTAACTTGTATTCTTGTAATACTCTTCTGGGTAAAAAGACGATTTGGTTTCATATAAACACAAAGCCTTTCTTAATTGTTCAGAATTTTGTAAATTGCTAATTGACTAAATATATACTGACAGTATTCATAAAACCAAATACTTTGAAAGAATTTGTTTTATATATATATATTTCCTTTCAACTAAGGTATTCTATATTTTTAGGATAAATGCATGGTTATTGGATTTTAAGACAATTGTTTTGTATGAGAAAAATCCCAAAAGCCACACTTGTCATGTAGTCAATTTAATATTACCAAACTCTTATTTTGGAACTTTAATGAATAAGCAAAAGCAAGATTATATGTAGATGCAAATGTATGCATCCAAATAACATTATTTTTAAGGAGGTAGATCATATGTTTTTATGGATAGCTTTCTTTTTAATTTTGCCTCTAACAATACTTTTTCTCCTACAGTTTTTTATCTTTAAAATTAACATTTAAAAAAAAGAAATCTGAAGTAAGATTGTAATCATACTCAATTTCACTTAGCTACTGCTTCGCTTAACAACCAGTCCCAATTGTGATCAGTAAACAAATTGCCAGTCCCAATTGTGATCACTAAACAAGGACTATCTGTACACTAGACAACAGTTATTATCGATATACATTCTGAAAAAAATCTCTCAGTTCAAAAATTCAAACAACTTCTGTTTACTTTCCTCCATGTGGCCTTTATTTTCTGACATCTCAGATTTTACAGGATTTTCATACTTGCATAGCAACACAAATTTCTTAAGCAGAAGCTACTGAATATAGTATATGACTTCAGCCAGAGCAGTTGCAGAAGAAAAAATAGGCAAAGGACAACAGAACCAATTGAAGAAAGTGAGATGGGGAGGACATCACTCACATTGTATCTGCTATCCAGCCCAGCATGGTGAAGGGGCTGCCTCTGATGAAGTTTGAGGTCTCCATTTACAAATACCTGTGATCCTGGCACAGGGGAAAAAGACTGTAAAAAAGCCATGCTCTGCATCACAAAAATGGACATTCTCTGAAACGAGAGCAGCAAATAAACCAGAAAGATGGGGAGCAAATTGTTACACCACAATCTTAGGATGACATCACAAAAAATAGGATTAGAATTACTGAGAAATGTACAGTATAGTAGTTAGACCAAGCAGCTATATATAGAATTCCCAAAAGATTTAAAGAATCTGAAAAAAATAGAAGTGTCTGCAACTTTTAAATTTATGGTATAAGGACATTTTAAAAGATGTACAATCCACAACATTTCTATTTCAATACCAGTCACAAGACAAACTCAACATAGGACATGAACAGAACTGCACATTTCCTCAGAAACTGCATTTAGATATACTATGTATACACACCCACTGTTGTATTATATAAAGGAAGCACTACCTCTATAAATATGATTGCCTTTTAAACCACCCAAATTGGTTCCATTTATCCATCTTAATTTTTTCACTATTCAATTTTATTACGTGAAAACGTACGTTTCAGTATTCTGCAAAAAATGCTCCCATGTTCATTTTTCCTAGATTATGCATAGTTTTGTATATCTAGTCTTTTCTCAAACTGAGTATCCCGAGTACTATAACTATTAAGCTCTCTGATCAGTTTTTCTCCAGACCTGCACCCTACATAATTTATTTATATCTCGTCTTTATTATTTTTATAAATAACTCCAGGCAGCCAACACACACAATACTCCTTCTCCCTCCTATTTTCTCCATAACAAATACCCTATTAGGTAAGTCGGGCTGAGACAGTGGCCAGCCCAAAGTCACCCAGCCAGCTTTTGTGCCTATGGCAGGACTAGAACTCAGGGTCTCCTGGCTTCTAGCCTTCACCACTAGACCAAACTGGCTCTGCTTTATCACTCTGCTTTGGAGGAGAGAAATGATAATTAGCTATACATAACCTCTGGTAATCAACAATACTGCACATCAATACAGGTTTCTAAAAGTAGATTCACTAATAAGTATGCAACAGGTTCCTTTTCAGAAAAGCAGTTTTTCTGCCCATCTCACTCCCCGCTGCAGCTAAATGCCTTGAGCTCTCGCCTAACGGGACAGAAAAGCTGTTCTGCTTCAAAGGAAGACCAGGGAAAGGCGCGGTCAATGCAAGCCAGTCGTCCTCATATCTCAAGGGCTGCTGGGGAGACCCTCACCTGCAACTCGTAGGAGAACGTCAGCAGGAGCTGAATCCCCACCACTCGTTCAGAGGGGAGCAACGGAAGCTCCAGCTGGAAACGGAGCAGGTCCATCACTCCATCTTCGTCAGAATCTTCCTCCCGAGCCTGGAACACAGAAGAAACATTGCAAGACCCCCGCCGCGTCCCTCTACGGGGCAGATGCAGCTTCAGCGAAGTCCGGGCTGGCCACCCGAATGGCTGCCAGGCAACCACGCGGACTCCGACCCACGGCTTTCCGGAGGGGGGCTCGGTCCCCGCCGTACCGAGATGAGCGGGACGCGCAGGCGGGCGCCCAGCAGGCGGTTGCAGGCGGCGAAGGAGCTCCAGCCCACCGGCCCGTCGCCGACGCCCTCCGTCAGCGCGGCCAGGAGCACCTCGTGCCGGAAGCGGACCCTGGGCTGCTCGGCGTAGCTGCTCCGCGAGAGCCAGAAGCCTGCGCGGAGACAAAGAGTGAGTGAGACGGGCGGGCGAACGGCAGTCCCGCCCGGGGCGCCCCCTCCGCCGAACCCACCGTGGCTCCGGTAGGCCACCAACAGGGGCGGCACGTAGGTGAGCGCGCCCAGCAGCAGCAGCCCCAGCGCCGCCAGAGAGCACAGCCGGGCCCGCCCGCGCCATCCGTTGCCCGCCGCCACCTCCAGCCAGGCCATGCCGCCGCTGCGCGTCTCCACGGCGACGGACGCGCCGCCCTGCCAGCCAATCGCCGCGGCGGAGGCCGCGCCCGCGTGAGCGTCGGCGGAAGTCCCGCCCCCGTGCGCAGAGGGGCTGCTGCGGGTGCCGAGGAGCTGCTGGAGGACGACAGGCCCGACTCGCCCGACCATGAAGTGGATGTTCAAGGAGGACCACGCGCTGGGTAAGCGGGCCGCGCCGGGGGGGCGGCCGGCGGGCGGGGGGTGGGGCGGGCTCGGGCGCCTGACGCGGCTCTCCTCGCCTTCTCCGCAGAGCATCGGTGCGTGGAGTCTGCCAAGATCCGGGCCAAGTACCCCGACCGCGTCCCGGTGAGTCGGCGGAACGGGAAGCGGGCTTCGCTCGAGGGCAGAGGGCGCCCGGGGGGCGATCGAGGGGGGGGGCGGGATGCCTAGGCCTCTCGGCAGCGGCCCGCCAAGGTCTGCCGGGGGGCGGAGGGCTCCGCAATGACTGGCAGGCCCTTCTTTCCCAGGGAACGGGAGGCGCCAGGACCCTTCCCCGGTGGATCGTCCCTAGGAAGTCTGACTCGTCCGTGTTTCTTTCGGGCAAACACGTGACCGGCGCCACTGCTCGCCTCCCCTTCCTGGCGCTTCCGTGACGGGGCTGAAGGAAGCGCTGGGGTGCTGGCCGAGATAAATTTCTTCTGTCTCGATGCAGGTGATCGTGGAAAAGGTCTCTGGATCTCAGATTGTGGACATCGACAAGAGGAAGTACCTGGTTCCCTCGGACATAACCGTGGCTCAGTTCATGTGGATCATCAGGAAGCGGATCCAGTTGCCCTCTGAGAAGGCCATATTTCTCTTTGTAGACAAGACTGTCCCCCAATCTAGGTGAGATTTTGGGGGGGGGGGGGTGTTTGTAGTAATAGGACAAAAGTCGGCCTTTTGTTTCTGGAAATTGTGGAGTCGTCCTATAAAATCTTGGATAGTGGATGTAGCCACTTCCTAAGGTAGAACAGGTTTCTTCTCTCAAGTGGCTAGGGCTTACGTTTTCTAGATGACATTCATGTTAAATTCTAGACGACTATTAGCTCTAGCCAATATGGTTAGTGGCATTGTGGGAGCCAAGACACCAGGGTGGGATGTGCACCACTTGCCAATCCTCGTACTTGAAAATCAGATTAGGGTTAGGGGTTAATTTAAGGAAACTCTTATCAAGTTTCCGTTTTCATTCTACTGCACTATTTAATCCACTATACATGACCTTGTTTTCTGTTACTTCCCAATTTTTTTCCACTTTGCACCAAAGTACAAAAAAGCTAATTATCTCAAATTCCTGCTCTCTATGGTTTCTCTACGCAGAGATGGTCAAGAGACAACTATATTTATTGTAGAAAAAAAAGGTGGATTTGTTTAACAAGGTATCCAAATTCATACTTTCAAAGCTCATCAGGCAGCAAAGCTTAGTCTTGCAGGGTTACTCATACCTCACTTTCATTCACCCACCCTGTTTTTCGATTTGCACATTCCCGTTTTGTTGGTATATGATGGTTTTCTTGCTTTTTTTTTTTTTTTTTTTTTTTACAGTTTAACCATGGGACAGCTTTATGAGAAGGAGAAGGATGAGGATGGCTTCTTGTACGTGGCTTACAGTGGAGAAAACACCTTTGGTTTCTGATTTCATCTCCATCCTGCTGCTTTGTAAATAGCCTCCTGTTCTTCATCATGACCCTGAGGGGCATTTTTCATTTGTCACTGGGTTGATTTAATATATTGATAGATTTTTGTTTGTCAGCTTAGTAATTTATAAACTTTTATTTTTCTGTTACACGTGTAACCATAGCTATAAATTTCATTGCATCCTTTCTGCTGGGACATATTTAATGGCATTATTCAAATACGAATGCAACCGTAGATAATTAATGATGGGAGAGAGATTTTGAAACTAAATGTTAGCATAATTAATAATTAGTTTCATAGAAATGGCAGTTTCTGCAATACCCTAAGGATGCTGATATGTTTATCTTGGCTAGCGAGTTGCTTTTATTGAATTTTGCTTATGAAGCAACAATTAAAGTTACTGTCACAAAAATGTAGCATCAAGTCAGTATCATTCCTTAGCAACCCCAGATAAATTTTGTCCAATATGCCTTCGGCATAGAAATATGATAAATGAAATTAAATTCTGTCCCGTTTTCAATTTTTTTACTTCCATGGTGTAAAAAGAAACCTTTGCCAGCACAATTCTAATATTTTTAAGTATAGACACATCACAGCATCTACCTATCTTTTCCAAGGTCTTCATTTTAGCCTACCAAGTACTAGTCTGCTATATTTCTTAACTGCTGATTCCTTTATAGTTGATAGTCAGTCAAAGCTGAAACTATTCAGTGTGTTCATTGTCAATTGTGCATTCTAAAGCTGCTTGCTATCCCTGTTGCCATTAAGTTGGTATTTGTAGTTAAAACTGTACTCTCATCTTTTCAGTATATATTCTATCTCAAGTTACACACGTATAGGTTTTACCCTGTCTTAACTCAGAAGCAGGGCTAACTGGCTCTATATGCACACAACCACAGTTCCAAATTCTAATTAAGTTTAGTGTAGTCCAAGCCCAAAGGAACAGGTGGGAGCATCAAGTCAGAGTTCACATTCCAAAAAATCCAAATACAGATCATCAACTGTTCCATATTCAAGTTTTCTCAGAGAAAGGCTGGCAATGATGCTTTTTAAATGAAGCAAGCAATCAAGAACAGGACTGCCCTTGCTGCACAATGGATCGTACAGATCTTTTTTGGACCCACAGCTCTCCCAGACTGGGAGGAAGTTAGGAATCAGGATTTTCATCTGCCGCCTACAGTTGTCTCTGTCTCTGTCCTTGTCCCTAACCTAACCCAAACTGAAACCAGTCTGTTTTGCAATCTGGATTGTCATATCCTATCCTGTGCATAAGTTTCACATGAAGACAAATATTGTTCTGGAATTCCCAGTTTCCTAAGGACATTCTGTTGCTTGACTTAGTTGACACAATTGCGCACCTATCCAGTCATTGAAACATACTAACTTTTTTGGTTATTTTCGGATTTTCTCAATCATACTGTGTGCATCAGCAATAATGCCTTTGTTCCCTGGTTTTTTTCCTACAGCCAGCATGACATATGGACTTTCTCTTTTCATGCAGGACTCTAATCTAAGCTCATGATTCTGAGCGTTAAAGAACTATATAATAGTTTGCATGCTTACTTAAGTTCTTTAATACTGATATGTCAACCAACCTCCAACAATCTGTGGGCCACTGTGCTGATCTCCAAATTTGCTGATATGGTTTGGTTTTACTGGCTTTACTGATTCTTCTTCTGTTGCTTGCTATATTTCCAAATATATTCCATCAATTCTTGTAGCCTTCTGACTTGATAATTACTGCAATACTGATATAAGTTGATTTTCTACTGCTAGAAGTTCTTGTAATAAGGAATATTTCTAAGGTACCTTGGATGTTGAGTCCCGCTGTACAGGAATACAATATACACCCCAATTTTTGTTCGATCTTCCTTAAATCTGTCACTATCTGTCCATTAGTATCCTTCTGCATATCACTTTGAGATTGGGACCGCTTCTGAGTTTGGAGGTTTGGGAGAACTTGTTTCATTTCATTTCATGTTGTTAGTGTCTTAACAATTATCACAACTCTGAAATTTGCAGCCTCTTGATAAGATGAACACCCCCCTATTACAATCCCACTTTACTATCACAGTGGCAGTAAAATAGTACAGGCTGGTAATGGTGGTCACAATTCATTAAGGCCCTGTCAAAAATTATATTCTTAAAACTGACTTGGAGAAAGAACATCCAGGGAGTAAATATTGAAGGGGTGGGGGCCAGGGAGAGCTGTATATGCCTTCTTGCCAAATTCAGAATGTTCTGTCTGTTTTCAGGATGGGGATGTGTGTAGCCTCAAAGAGATTTTCACAAAAAAATGTGGATCAACGAAAATCCACCCTGTATTTCCATGTACAAACAGAATATAAGCACTTAGTCAAGCAGAAGGAAAGGAGTATATATACTTTATTCCAAAATCTTCTCAATGTGTTTTGGAGGAAAACATCATTTTCAGAGGAATAGTACCAAAAGCACTGACATATTCTTTGTATTTGCTATGGTAAAAAAAATATGGAGCATTAATTGTGCCAAACAACTGAGAGATGCGTAAGTGATAGTCAGACAATCACTCAGTTCCTTCTTCATGTGAAGTTCTGGTAATGACGGCTGTTCCTCACCCAGGCACCAAAGGCCTGGCTGCGCAGTTCCTTCCACGCCTCTTGATATGAAGCAGCAGCTTCTTTGTACTCCCAGTATGTCCGCAGTCTCTTGGCTCTAAAGAGAGCAAATGACACTTGGGATGGACTCCTCTACTCTCTGGTTCAAGGCATGGCTGGACAAACATTCTATACTACCCTTTCATAGCCTTATTGGGGCCGTGCCAAAAGCTGCAACCATCTGTTTGCTAAAAGATATTACTGTATACAGGAGGAAAGCTCACTGGCAGTTCTGCCTTGCACAGAAAAGACTGCAGAACACAGAGCCTGAATCCAGGGTTCACTGCCTTGCAAAGAAATTGAAGATGGACAATGACAGGCTTGGTTTCACAAAAGTTTGGGAAGAAAAGCAATCACCTCTCCACAAGGGCACCTAGGCTTTCCAAATACTTCCTCATTTGATTCTGGCAGAACTGGCCCTCTTATGAGGCAATCACCCAGGTGAACATTTTCTAAACATGTTAACCCTATAGAGCTTGCACAATAAAACTATCACTTTTCCACCAGGGTTTAATCTTAAACTTCTTGTGAGATGAGTGGCTATATAAATTTGGTATAGACAAGACAGGTAGACAGATAACAAGTCTGTATAATATCTGTTGTCCCTTAACCAGTCCCTGCCCATTACCAACTCTGTGGCTAACGTTCTGGGCTCTTGCAGAGGCATCTTCCAAGAAAACCAAGATCTGGCCTTTGCTACCCCAAAGAAATGGCACAGATGCCTGAATCACTTGAGCTATGCAGCAACATGTCAAACCTAGAGAGGCTGGGTTGAGCTGGTTGGCAAATGACTGGCCCGTCTTACATGAGTGCAAAGTTGTGAAGACTTATGCCAGAAGAGGATCCTTCATAGGTCCTATATGGCTTGGAAAGCAGATACATGCAGGGCTATATATATTTCAGTCTATTCTCCCTATCTGGTTCCCTCATGCAGGGTAGGAATGAAGCAGAAGATTCAGGAAAAGACAAGTATTTTTCTGGGATACAGTGCCCAACCTCATATGAAATCCAGATGACATCTTCGCTTCAGGAATGCAAAACTAATCAAAACTTTTGATGAAAATCAAAACTAATGTATAGAATGCTGTGTTGGGGTTGGCATATGTTCACTCGTCTCTATTCAATTTATATTTGTTTACATTCACATTTTATTACCTGTATGGCCCTTGCCTGCACTGCATAATGCACCCACACAGCAGCCTGCTTGTGAGCTCCCAGGACTTGTGGCGTCTGTCAGCTTTCCCATTGACTGCTTCTTGGAAGCCAAAATGAAACTGCAAGTTGCCATCACACGAGGTCCTTGCTTAATAATGGCAATGGGGACAGCCAGGATTGTTATCACATTGCTTAGCAATGGAAATTCCATTGTAACCCAAGAACTATTTGTATTGAAAGTGGCAGTTGTCAAACTTTGACTACAAAAAAAAATCTTTGCCTTCTCAGAAAAGCAGAAAAAAGCCAAAATCCTCTATCTTTGGTAGTTTAGATTTCATGCAAATATAAAGCAGAAAGCAGCTGCCTGCTCATCATGGAAATGTGCCTAGGGCAAGTGATAGTTTTGAAAAATATTTTTGAAAAAGGCAGGCATAGTGAAAATATGAGTAGCACTTGATCAAAATTCGCAAGGAATGCACTATCACTCTATCATACCCAGGGGTCAATCCCTGTCATTCAGAAAGATTTACTGCTCTATGAGATAGATGTGGGATGGTAAGAGACAGGAAAAGCTAGGGCTGCTATGGAAATGAGGCAAAGCAGCACTCCCAATGGAGAAGACTCAGTATAAAGAAGCTGATCTTTAAAGCCTTCATGTGCACATTCAGGTTCAAAACAGCAAAGAAAGAGCATCAGAACAAAATATGCGATGCACAGCAGTGGAAAACCAAAAACTGGATGCACTGAATAGGAGAAAGAAACCCTGAAATGACATCATCTGAGAAGAGAGTAAGGTGGTGTTATAACAAGTCCTGGGAGAATTAAAAGTCTTACGTGAGAGTTTCTGGTAGGTTTTTCAGAGGAATGCTGGCCACCACCTCTAGAAAAGCATGGAAAAGTTCCACCTTGCAAATTCGAGATCTGTCATTAAGAGCAGAGCAAGTTCCAGTCAGACTCTGGCAAATTCCCATAGCAAAAGACCACAACAATAACTATTCCAATATTTGTGATTCTCTGCAAGATGCCCAACTACCAAAAGAGTTGATGTTGGGGAATCAAACTGGTGTAGCTGGCTGATTACAAGAGAATCCAGTATCTGAATGCTTTACCGAAAGATACTCATTTAATCACTGCTGAACGTTTTTTAAAAAACTGTTCCTAAACCTCATAGTTCATAATCCAATAACAGGTGTATCATACCAATATGCACCACATATACCTGGCCCAAATGATTTTGGAGGGTATAGAAATGACACACACTGGTGATATTTGCGCTCAGTAACATTGAGTAATTGTAGGCGTCACCCTGTTATTGAAGGCTGCATTTATGATAGCCTGGTATATAAATCTTGCATGCATCAAATTCAAATTCTGCAGTAACACTTTCAGTGTCAACCATGAGTATTGCAGATGACTACCTATTGACTATGAGTCATCAAGGCAATATAGTCCAGAATGTGGCCACATGGGTGATTATGGGGGCGACACCGCGCACCCATGTAACACCTTTCCTGCGCGAGCTGCACTGACTCCTGGTGGTCTTCCGGGTGCAATTCAGGGTGATGGTCACCACCTTTACAGCGCTCCATGGCTTAGGACCTGGGTATATACGAGATCACCTTCTGCCACCAATAGCTTCCCACCGGCCAATACGCTCCCACAGAGAGGGGCTCCTCAGGGTGCCGTCGGCCAAACAATGTCGACTGGCTACACCCAGGGGGAGAGCCTTCTCTGTGGGGGCACCAGCCCTCTGGAATGAGCTGCCCCTAGAGGTTCGTATGATCCCCGACCTGCGTACCTTTCGCCGCGCCCTTAAGACTCTTGTTCCAACAGGCCGGGCTGGCTTAATATTTCATTTCATTTTCATTTTCATTTTATTTAATTTGTATACCGCCCTACTCCCGAAGGACTCAGGGCGGTGAACAGGCACAGAATAAAACACGTAAAATACAAAAATTAAGAACAGAAGTAAAATCGAATTAAATCAATTTAGCCCAAGACAAATTTAAAACCCCAGGTTAAGAACAAATTAAAATTTACATTAAAATTTACATTAAAAAAGAATGGGAAAGGTTAGGCCACCAGACCAGCCTGGTGAAATAAAAAGGTTTTAAGAGCGCGGCGGAAGGTGCGTAGATCCGGGATCCTCCATATATCCGCGGGGAGCTCGTTCCAGATAGTAGGTGCCCCTATGAATTTTAAATTGGGTGTTTGCTAGCTTTTAACTTTGTGGGCCAAATTTTATATATTCATTTTAAATTGTTTTTAAATTTTGTGAGTTTATATGTGTTTAAAAATATGGCTGTACACCGCCCTGAGTCCTTTGGGAGAAGGGCGGTATAGAAGTTCAATAAAATAAAATCAAAATCAAAATCAATATATTAACTGTTAGCAATTACAAAAACCCTCTCCAGAATGACCACATTTGGGACAAAATATCCCTTAGATACTCACTCATAGGCTGCGCATGTTGATTAACAGATTGTTTACAATCCTACAGTTTCTTACAACTATACTCATTCGCTCTGGTTCGGGAGAACCAGTAGTGATAAAAATTACCAGTTCAGGCGAACAGGTAGAAAAAAAAAAAGCTACCAGTTCGATCAAATGGGTAGTTAAAAAGCTACTGGTTCATCAGTATTTCCGACGATCAGCTGTCAGAACAGGAAATCCTGCTTTCTAGCGAAGCTGAATCGCGCGGCACAGCTGTCCCCCCCCCCCCCGTTCTACTTACCTACTGAATTCTTCTTTTTCCATGCGAAACGCGCGTTTGCCACGCAGCGTGCTTTTGGCATGCACTGTGCATGTACGCACACTTGGTGCGCACCACACATGCGTGGGCAGCGAATCAGTGGCGATCCACAGAGGATTTCACCACTTAAGTGATCACCATACAACCAGCATGGCTTATCCCCTTCTCCAGAAAACACTGGGCAAAAGTTACTTGTTAGCTCATGCAAGGCTTTAAACTATTTGCTCAAACTTCTGCTTTTTCTCAATCAACCCAAAGATCCCCCATTTTGCCATCCAAGAGGCTGGTTCTATTAACTGCAACAAGGACGCTTCCATCGCTCTCTAGGCAGAGCTGAGGCAGACCGGAATTTGTTGGCAAGAAGAGGCACATGACATGCCAAAGTAATAAGTCAGCCACAGGCAACAGGAAATTTAAAATCCAAGCAAATATTTAATAACTATACCTTGAATCCATATCACCAAATAAGGACAAAGAATACTAAGAGTGCATCTATGGTTTATTTATTTAATCAATTAACTGATCTATATATTATATTGATGCAGACTTTCATGGCCAGCACCAATCACAAGTGTGTTACAAAGCAGACTACTTTCACCTATGAAGATGCCAGCCACAGTTGCTAGCAAAACTTCAGGACATCATCAGTAAGTGGACCACAGCCTAGTCAGAAGTTCATCATATTGCATCTAATTATCTCATACAGCAGTCTCATAAACTGTTCAGAATTTCACAATCTGAATCCTAACCCTTCTTAGGACATTTTGCAAAGTTTTTTGATGGCAGTTTTTCAATTCTTTTATAACAGGTGGAGAAAACAACTTCCCATGTGGATGCCATCTACAGTTACAAGAAAAAGTATGTGAACCCCTTGGGATTACGTGGAGTTTTGCATGAATTGGTCATAAAATGCGCTCTGAACTTCATCTAAGTCACAACAATAGAAAAACACAGTCTGCTTAAAATAATACTACACAAACATTAGATGTTGCCATGGTTTAATTGAACATAACATGTAAACATTCACAGTGCAGGGAAGAAAAAGTATGTGAGCCCCTAGCCTAATGACTTCTCCAAGAGCTAATTGGAACCAGGAGTGAGCCAACCTTGACTCCAATCAGTGTGATGTTATTGGATGTGTTGCTGACAGCTGTCCTGCCCTTTAAAAACACACGCCTGTTTTGGGTTTACTGGTTTCAAGAAGCACTGTCTGATGTGAACCATGCCTCACAGAAAAGAGCTCTCAGAAGACCTACGATCAAGAATTGTTAACTTGCATGAAGCTGGAAAGGGTTACAAAAGTATCTCCAAAAGCCTTGATGTTCATGTGTCCACGGTAAGACAGTCTACAAATAGAGAGTTTAGCACTGTTGCTACTCTCCCTAGGCGTAGTCATCCTGTAAAAATGACTGCAAGAGCACAGCGCAGAATGCTTCATGAGGTAAAGAAGAATCCTAGAGTGTCAGCTAAAGACATACAGAAATCTCTGGCACATGCTAACATTTTTGCTGACACATCTACAATAAGGAAAACATTAAACAAGAATGGAGTACATGGGAGGACACCACGGAGGAAGCCATTGCTGTCCAAAAAAAATACTGCAGCACGTTTGAAGTTTGCAAAAGAGCACTTGGATGTTCCACAGCACTACTGGCAAAATACACTGTGAAACCAAAATTAAGTTGTTTGGGAAGAACACACAACACTATGTGTGGAGAAAAAAAGGCACAGCACACCAATATCAAAACCTCATCCCCACTGTAAAACATGGCGGAGGGAGCATCATGGTTTGGGGCTGCTTTGCTGCCTCAGGGCCTGGACAGATTGTTGTCATTGATGGGAAAATGAATTCCAGAGTTTATCAAGACATTCTGCAGGAAAATGTACAAACATCTGTCCGCCAACTGAAGCTCCGCAGAGAATGGGTGATGCAACAGGACAATGACCCAAAGCATACAAGTAATTCAACAAAAAAATGGCTTCAACAGCACAGAATACGCCTTCTGGAGTGGCCCAGTCAGAGTCCTGACCTCAACCCGATTGAAATGCTGTGGCATGGCCTTAAGAGAGCGATTCACACCAGACATCCCAAGAATATTGCTACACTGAAACAGTTTTGTGAAGAGGAGGGGTCCAAAATTACTCCAGATCGTTGTGCAGGTCTGATCTGCAACTACAGGAAACGTTTGGTTGAGGTTATTGCTGCCAGCCAGTCAACCAGTTATTAAGTCCAAAGGTTCACATACTTTTTCCTCCCTGCACTGTGAATGTTTCCATGTTATGTTCAATTAAACCATGGCAACATCTAATGTTTGTGTAGTATTATTTTAAGCAGACTGTGTTTTTCTATTGTGACTTAGATGAAGGTCAGAGCACATTTTATGACCAATTCATGCTAAACTCCACGTAATCCCAAGGGGTTCATATACTTTTTCTTGCAACTGTATTTTACATTTCCCAGATCATCCACTACCACCACAAGTTGAAAAATTTGGTCTTGTTTGCTCAGAAGATTTAAGGGGCAAAACAGAAATGTAAGTCTTCATTTCCTCTCCTTAACACACTTCCACTAATCCCATACACCATTATTTTCCCTAATGTTGGTTTTAAGGGGCCAAAATGTGCTCCTAAAATTACCCCCAAATATTGGCTGTATTCACTTTGGTGACACTAAGAGTTCAAGTTATGCCCCTACAGAAATCAGACGAAAAATCAGGAAGTCCCTGGCTGCTAAAACATTGCCCACAGGTGATCCAACAGTATGAGCAGCAAGGGCAAGAGAAAAGGAAGGCATTTTCAACGAAGAATGGTTTTTGTTCTTAAAAACAAACCATTCTGTGATTTTCTAATATTAATTACTGAAATTCTCTAAGTCCAATAGCATGGATTTTCAGGACCATGCTTTAAAGTCAGTTTGTGCTACCACACATAAGACTCTCAAGCAACTCTGCAAGAAACTAAACAATAAGCAAATCATTCAGTTTTTCTCCAAAAGAGATCCAGGATGAAGTATTGACAGCCAGAGTGCTCAAATCCCCCCCCTTTTGTTTGCCATTCAGTGATCTTCCAATCCCCCACCCCACGACACACACACACACCCCTACCCGTGAATTCCACACTGTGCGTGAAAGGATCTAGGCAGAATCTCTAGGCGAGCACATGTACCTGGATATCAAGCTCCCAATCCTTTTCTTGGAAGTCCCTTGTCTAAAACCATGTGAAGTGACATCTAATGGATGCTCTGGGACAGCACTCCAACTGATAGCTGAAAAATAGGGTGAGAGAGGTTACTTTCAAAGAAACAGGTGCTATCTCTATTGCTGCAAAACAATTCCTTCAGACTGACGACCACAGTATGATTTTGCTTCTACAGTTCAGGAAATCTCCTATTTCACCAGCTTTTCCAGAAGTCCCTTCCCGCAACTCTTAGTGTGCTAACCTACCTTAAAACTTCTTATATGAATTAACCTTTTCCACAGAATCTTTAGTATAGTTTTCAAGCTACACCCCATCTCAGACAGTGTCCAAGGACCATGAGCTTCTTTCATAAATTTACATAAGATTCAGATTACCGTTTTCTTGGAAAGCAAACTTAGAAGTAAAGTCACTCTCCTAATTGGTCAGTACTATAAATACCAGGCTAAAAAACAGATGCCATGTAGTTTCTTTTATTAGAACTGCTACAGTAACAGAATCTTGCAAGTCTCAATGTGCTTTACTTCCTCCCTTTTATCTTCATAAGAATTAAGGAGATGGCCTAAGAAGTTTTGTAAATCATTTTCTTGGCCTGGGCTTAAGCTTTGTTTATCTGATTGTTGCCTTGATAAGGATCTTCCTTCTATCTTTCAAGGTCTAGACCAGTGATGGCTAACCTTTTTGCCATCGCGTGCCAAAAGCTGGGGGAGTGCGGGGTGGTCGTGCACGTGCGTGCCCACCCCCATAATTCTATGCGCCCTGCCCCCCCATACATGCACGCGCGACATCCCCCCCCCCCCAACATGCTCTGCTTGCTTTTGGCATGTGATGGCCCGGTAGGTCTGTTTTTTTGCCCTCTCCAGGCTCCAGAGGCTTTCTAGGAGCCCGGGGAGGGTAAAAACAGCTTTCCCCACCCCCCACCCCCCACCCCCCCAAGGCCCTCTGGAGGCTGGAAACAGCCCATTTGCTGACTTCCGGTGGGCCCAGAAGGCCCAAAAATCAGCTGGCCAGCACACGCATGTGTGCTGGAGCTGAGTTAGGGCAACGCTCACGTGCCCACCAATATGACTACGCATGCCACCTGTGGCACGCGTGCCTTAGTTTCACCATCACGGGTCTAGACTCACCACACTATTCTATTAACTAGTGGTTCAGAATAACTGCTGATTTCTAAGATTCTTTTGAAGTTCCCAGAACTGACTGTGACTTCACCTATGTGAGGGATTGTCTATCTCCCCGGGGTGTTGTGATCAGACCGGCTTGGCATAATTTAGTTTCCTTCAATTCAACAATGCCATCTGCCAGGTTTCTGAAAGTGCACCTTCTCTGCTATAACACCTGCCCTCTGGAATGAAATTCCCCCCGAATCTGGATGGTTCCCACCCTTCTTGCATTTCAAAGGACCCTAAAGACTTGCTTCTTTGCCCAGCCCTTTGGCTAGGATGGGTAAGCCTCTTCGGAGGACTGGGTGTATTTTGTTGCTGCCCGGTTTTGCCGTCTCTGTTTCTTCCTTATTGCTGCATTCTTGTTTTGTAGTTTTGTTTTTATGAATTGCCCACAGCTATTGGGAATCAGGCAGTTTACAAAGTAAATGAAATATCAATCAGGAATCAATTCATCAACCAGTAACATGTTTTATTTATTAGGTAAGTGTACATGCAAACGCATATGAAGAATAAAAACCCACCACCTTGTCATTAATTAAACCTCCTCCTCCTAGCTCATCAGTTGTCTTTCCTATGTCACAGTGACACCACTGCAAGTTACTATTATAGGAATTTGCTTAAAGATCCAGCCTCGGACTGCACAGCTTTGGTAACAGACTGAAGATGCAGTTCCCACAACACATCAGCTCACCACAACCTATCCTAATAAGCAAGGATATGAAAGGGCAAAAGAGAATTCTCACAAATTCACCCCCTTCATATTTCTTCCGTGATATTTACCTGTGCCACAGGACACTAACTTTCCTTGTCCCAGAACATTGCCAGACTTGGCTGCTTCACGATTATGGATGAAACCTAGCTGGGACTGTAAAATTTCCAACTCTTGAACCTGGAAACCATCTGGCAAATGTGAGACTAGATGACACCTAGGAAGGAGGGGAGGAATAATGTCATATATATGTATGTGTGTGTGTGTACACTATATATATATATATATATATATATATATATATATATATATATATATATATATATATATATATCATTTCACACAACCAGAGCTGCAGAACAACTTAGTTTACGTAGGTAAAACCTGGCTAGAAAGAATATGCACATAAAAGCCTACGAAAAAGAAAAAGACATATATATATATATATATATGACTTGTTTACTGCCAATCTCGCTTTTCATTCAGCAATAACAAAAGGTCATCCATTTGGTATAAAAAAGCAAACATTCTGGCCACATCCTCTATATCAGTGTAAACGAATCCTCAGAATAGAGAAGATTTTGCATACAGAGGTAATTTTGCAGAGAGACAGATCAAGGTTAGGCCAATTTATATGTTTCACAGAGCAGTTAAAATTATGGCAATGGAAGTGAAACTGTCAATGATCTGAGATGTACTGCTTTCGTCCTTTGCTTATTTTAAACAGGTTTCTATCCCTTAAAGCTGTAAAGAAGAGTTGTGGGATTATTAAGCCATTCTTGTTAAATCTTGGAAGCAATACAAGATTTGGGAGAAGCAGAAAACAAGAAAAAGAACAATTCTCTGTCCCTCAGTAATTAATTTACCCCTGTTCTAACCAGCAATAGCCAAATAAAATATGAACAGGATCTTAATTTGCTTAATATGAATTGCACATTTTTGCAATATAAAGACCTCTCCAAATTCAGGATGCTTAGGATAGAATGTTCATCACCAGAGTGAAGGGGAGGAAAAAAAAACTATGCTAACAAGAAGCTAAACAGATGCACTAAACTTAATCCATTCATTTTCTACCAGTTTGCCCAAGAGGTAGGTTCTATAAACACGCTGGGACAGACTAAGTAAAAAAATCTTGAAAAAAATCATCCAGCGCGGTTACCAGGATGACCTATTTTTGAAAACAACCCCTCTCCAAATCCATTAAGATGTCAGTTACCCAGGACCTTGCTAGCATTAAGAGTAAGCAAAAAATTTAGACCCAGGTGCACACATCTTTTTCATCATGAATAATCTCCATAAACTCAAGAAGTGGTTTGCTCTTCCAGGTAACTGCATCTCTTGCCATCCCATCACAACTGCTGAGAATTTACAGAAGGGACAAGGTATCCCTTCATGTTGCACTTGTGCATTGAGCAGAGGAACTGCAAAAGTGCTGTGCTTTCCCATCATAGTCGCCTAGTTATAACTCACTCACCTTGCCACAATGGCCCGGTGCAGAGCTTCCCGATTGTAGGGGCACTGACCCACCACCAGGGCTGGCAGGTAGATAGGCTGCTGAAGGAAATGCATCAGAAGTGCTCCCTGCCAGCCAAGAACATTCAAGCGTGCCAGTTTATCACTACAAGACATGGAGGCTGTCTGGGCTCCACGGCCTGGTTTGATCCGTAGCAACCCTATGGTATGATATTCAATGCCTGGCCTTCGGGAATCCATTGTTTCTCCTTGGACACATTTGGCCCCTGTTCTATGCAGATCCACTATTTGGGTTCCTCTAAGGTGATCAGCTGGGAACTCTAAATTATTGATAGAATTGCTATCATCCATTCTTGGTTTCTTGGGAGAGGAACCAGTGACTGTTTCTTCAATCTCCCTTTTATAGCTCTCTTGTGCCCTGCAGTCACTCCTGCCCATTCTGGGTACTTTTTGGGGGCTCAGGAGCAAACATGGCTGGGCATCCATTTCCATCATTGGGATAATGGAGCCATCCCCACCTACAAAAAACAGGAGAGTGTACAACTTAAAGAGTAGAAGAGACATATTTTCAACATTAGAGAACAATTATCTAATGATAAGGAATTATGTCTTGGTAAGAGGCCAACCTAGGCAATTTCCTGAGAAACCTAGGCAATTTCCCTTCATTATTAAATTCCATAAAATATAAGCACAGGAACAAAAATATCCTCTAGTAAATAGGAATATATTAACAATCCTGCTTTTATTTGTAATACAGTATTATAAATAAAAATAACAATTGAGTTGGAACCACCACTAACTTTCTATGAACAGATTTAAGAATCTTCTAGCCAGAATATATATAACGAGCCAAAATATTATATTATCTGCAAGCATCAGTGAAATTTCAGAAAGACTTCACTTTAAGTGGATCTACCAGAAACTAGCTGTAGGGCTAGTTCTCATTTGAATGATTCTATGATTTCATAACCAAACAAAGTATATGTAAATTGGAATAGTTTTTAAGGTTTAAATTGATTTGAACATCTACGTCTGGATTTTTGCATATATTTACTCAATAATATATACAATTATCAAAGCAACAGCATTTTATTTACAACAGATAATAGAGAATCTTTGAGGCTCAGGGTTGAAATGAGCGGTCCTTGGTGCACTTGGAGCTTTTTTTCTTGCAGAAGTTTCATTACCCAAACTAGGTAACATCATGAGTGCACTAGTTTGGGCAATGAAATGTCTACACGAAAACAACCGAGCTCAGAGAGCAACAAGGACCCCTAATTTGCAACAGATTAAAAACACATCAGCCAATAATTTTGTATTTTTTTAAAAAAAATATATCCAGCCTTTCCATACAGAGAATGTAAAGGCATTTCCCATTTTGTGATCTCGAGAAGTTTTTGAGGTGACTTATCAAAGTGAGCTACTGATCCAAATAACTTTCATGATCTCTCCAGTCCACTATGTTGTCCCATTAAGAAACTGAATACTTCCACTACCTAAACTTTAACTCCCTTCTTTCCACCACAACATATACTCAAATAAAATGCAGCAGTACTAAGTCGCCTACCAAGGAGTCAATTAAAGAAAGAGAAGCAATTCTTCCAAATATTAGAAAGTCAATTAAATTATTTCAATAATACTTACAAGGTGTGCGACTGGTGAAAAAAACAAAGCTGATAAGCGGTTTGAGAAGCCATTTCCCTTTTTCGGTTCCAGGGATGAAAATGCTAGGCTCCTGACCTACAGCAGCTAGCCAAAGTTGATGAATAAGATACCTGATGGGCAAGAAGATAGAATCCTTAGAAGGCACAGAATAATCGCCATTCTTAAGACACGGGAGAGAAATATGGCCCCAGAACTTTGTTAAATAATTATGAAAACTTGTTTTTTGCTGCTGAAAAGACAGGTAAACTGATTAATGAAAAATACAAGTGAGGGGGCTCTTTCAGCCAGAAAGAATTGAGAATAGAATTTGGTAACTGCCAGGAATAATTTAGGACAATTATTGCAGTTGGAGGCATTATTTACATTTATTTATTTACATCTATAATCCACCTTTCCTAAAAATGCCCTGCAATAAGTATCACTTTTAGAAAACCAATGCAGGTATTCCTCGAATGTTCATTTAGTAAATGTTCAAAGTTACAACATCCCTGCCAAAAGTACTTACGACCTGGTCCCAAAATCACATATCTTGCAGCATCACAATAGTCGTTCGCCCTTATGAATGACTGTAGAGACGCTACAACATGCTCCTTTGGCACCAAGCCTGAGAGCCCTATGCTCGCCTCCTGCACAGCCTTGGGTGCCAGAGCCCTTGTCCAGCCAAACGGAGAAGCGCCAGGCTGGTCTCTCCCCTTCCCTTCCGAGCCCCCCTCCCCCCCTCCCATGCAGGGTGCATTCTGAGGCCTTTTCCAAATTATAAGAGGGGCTCCTAATCAAACCTAATCAATTTACAAATGTTATTGCTTAACGCATTGTAAGCCGCCCTGAGTCTCCGGAGAAGGGCGGCATATAAATCAAATTAAAAAAAAAAAAAACCTGCTTTCCAACTCCATCGCGTTTCTCCCTGCAGCTCAAGACACTCTTATTTCACTGGAAAAACGTAAAAGTTGTGTTGCAAAAGGATGAAATAAGTAGGGTAACCAAAGTAGAATCCTCTGAACTTGTTGCTTTTCCCAGTGCAGAGCAGGAGAGACCATACAATTCCATGAGACAATTTTGGGGAATGACCAAGTCTGTTGTCTGGCAGCTTCCTCTAAAAAGAACCCTAAAAAGAAAAGGAAGACCAGCATTTCCAACTTTCTGCAAGTCATTTCTGGAAGTTGCCTAGTGGAGTTGCATGGTCTCTCCTGCTCCGCATTGGGGAAAGCGACAACTTTGGAGAATTCTTCTTTGGTTTCCCTGCATGCTTCTTGCTTTTGCGACGCAGCTTTTCCATTTCTCCAGCAAAAGCAGAGTGTCTTGAGCTGTGGGGTAAAACACGACGGAGCTGGAAAGGTGGTTTGATTAGGAGCCCCTCTTGCGATTTGAAAAAGGCCTCAGTGCGTTTGGCAAGTGAGGGGCGCGGGGCGGAGGCACGCCATGTCCTCCAGCTCCACGGTAGTGCAATTTCTTAAATCTGGGCACTGTTCTGCCCCAAAGAATAGTGCCCAGTACGGACCCCAAAGAATGCAGCACACACAAAGTCTGTACAAACCTTAGTTTACTAAATTAAATCAGTCTTTTTCAAACAAAGGCTGTTAATTAACTTTCTTAACAGCCTACAAGAATCCAAAGAATAAATAATCGTAATCTTACTATGGTTGGCAGAAAGCCCAGAAGCAATTTGCAGAGAACCAAGATCAAGACACAAAGGAGAGTGAACGAAGTTGTTCCCTGCAAATTGCCTCAGTCGTCCTTCCTTAAATAGGCTAAAGGAGTGGCCAATTAGCCCCAAGTCTTACTCTCAAGGAGACCTCCTCCTGAGGAGCCACTCCTTTATATTTATTTTATTTTTTATTTTATTTATTTTATTTTTGAACTTGTATACCGCCCTTCTCCCTAAGGACTCAGGGAGGTGAACAGGCAAATAAAAACATCAAATACAAATATTAAAATACAGTTAAAAATATGTATAAATTTGGCCCCATTGATTAAAACAATAAACAAAAACAAAAACAATTAAAAACACTTAAAAAGAGTTAGGCCAGCCCGGCTTGTTGGAAAAAGAAGGTTTTAAGGGCACGGCGGAAGGCACTGAGGTCCTGGATTCTCCTTATCTCTGGGGGCAGCTGATTCCAGAGGGTAGGTGCCCCCACAGAGAAGGCCCTCCCCCTGGGGGTCACCAGCCTGCATTGTTTGGCTGATGGCACCCCGAGGAGGCCCTCTCTGTGGGAGTGCACGGGTCGATGGGAGGTCGTCGGTGGCAGCAGGCGGTCTCGAAGATAGCTAGGCCCTATGCCATGGAGCGCTTTAAAGGTGAGAACCAACACCTTGAAGCGCACCCGGAAGACCACCGGGAGCCAGTGCAGCTCGCGCACTCCTGCCTTTTGGCAGCTCTGCGCGCCCATGCATTGAGAAGAGGCTCCTCCTCTTCTTCCTCTTCACTTATGGGAGCTTCTGGAGGTTCTGAAGGCCCTGGCTGAATCCCCGCCTCTGGCACCACATCTTCTCCAGCCTCCTCATTGTCTGACTCGAGTGCCAGCTGCACAGGCTGCTGGCGCAGCACACCAGCCTCCTCGCTGTCGGAATCAGCTACTAGCTGCACAGGCTGCTGACGGGCCATAACAGGCAGTTCAGTGCTCCAGCAAGTGGCAGGGCAGGGCTGCGCCCACTTGTGAGAAAAGCTGGGCTCGGCAGGAAAGGGAAGAGGATGGCCAGGTGCTTCTTCGCCTGTCTGGACAAGGGCTCCGGCCTCCAAGGCCACACAGGAGATGAGTGTGGGCAGTGTGGGGCTCTCAGACATAGTGCTAAAGGTGAGCACTTGATGACAGGGTGGGGAGGAAAGCCCAAGCAGCTTGGGACCCCAAGGGGTGGGAAGAGCCTGGGACCTCTCAGTCGGTGGGGGGAGGCCAGAGGCAGTGATCTTATCCCTCCCATGGTCCTCCCATTTCCTGAGGTATCCCATGCGCTTTTAACAACCCGTGCATTTGTTTAACTAATGCATTGGGGAGTGGAGGGGTGGGGTTTGTTCATTTAACAAATTCCAATTATCAAATCCTCTGGTTATGAATGTAATTGGCAGGCTCCATTACATTCGTAACTTAACTGTAAAGCATCAACAAGAAAATCAATCTCCCTTCAAAAGAAAGTAGAAAAAATAAGTGTTGCTGTGATGTACAAGTGCTGGGTTAGGACCGGGGAAGCCCAAATTCAAGCCTACCCTCAGACTTTGAGCCACATGCTCTTTCTCAGCTTAACTACAGGATAGTTTGGTATTTGGCCCAGAAAGAGAGACATTAACCAGAATCCAAAATATTAGCATGATTGCCAGAAGCTGGGAGAAAACAGGTTTAGCTCAGGATCCAATCTCTGCAGGAACAAGAGAGGCCTTCGCACAGATAGCCAGATTCATGCCCCTTGGAGTATAAGTGGGCTTAGCCTAGGAACGGAGAAGCAGCTGGGCACAGTTCTTTCAGCTGACGCCCGACTCCTCTTCCTGGCAGCTCCCTTAGGAATCAACCAGCCTTCCCAAACTGCTCGGCGGCCACGTCCTGAATTCTCTCGCACCTACCTCTGGAAGCTTCTCTTGGCCACCACCTCCGCATGACTGTCGTTGAGGACGTCCCCTGTAAAGCAGCAGCGCGCCCGAGTCAGAAGGAGCCGGGTCGGCCCTCGCGCCCCACCGAACCCCGCTTACCGGTCTCCCTCATCTCGGACTGGCCGATACACTTCGTGCCGGTTCCCATGGCCACGACTTCCTTCACGGCTAAGGGGAGAAAGGCAGGTCACGCGACGGGGGAAGAGCAGGACCCCTCAGGCCTAGCACCCGCCCCGCCGTCCCCCGCCTGCCACTCGTCTCCCTGCAGAGAGCCTCACCGGAAGGCGCCCCGCCACCTTCCGCTCGCTCCGTCCGCAGCACCGCCGCCAGCTCAGTCCATTCGCGCGTGCCGCGGCCCGGCTTCCCCTGCTTCGGCAGCCGCGCTTCATAATGGCGGTAGCAGAGGGCCGCCACTTGGTCTACGTCCCACATGGCCCAGGGCGGAAGGAGGACGGACAGGACCGGAAGCGGCGCATCCCTCCCTTTTCCGGCGGAAACGAAAGACAAAATAAAGGTTCTCCCAAAGCAAGAACACGGCGTCGTCCCGCCGCTCAGAGGAGGCGGGACCCGACCCTAGTTTTCGGTGGTCTCGCGAGGTTGGCGTCGCCCCGATCCCCTGCCGAGCGAGCTCCCTAAAGCCAGGTTTCGCCGTCAGGGAGCTGCTAATCAAGGCTCGAAGCGTGGCGAGGTTAGTGCCACTGTTTCAGCTATTCTCTTCCATGTTTTGCTTTCTTTTGGAAAGCTCTTTAATGAACATTATTAAGAAAGGCCACTCATTCTATATAACAATCCTTCCGCTTTTTGAAGACTAGCTTGCTTGCTTGCTTGCCCATCCATCTTGCCCAGTGGCCACTCTGGACAATTTACAAACGTCTTGGTTCTTTTCCTGATTGTTGAAACACGCCCAAATCCTTTAACTGGTTAAGGGCTGGTTTACAGACTCTTCACTATCTTGGTGAGCCTTCTTCAGAACCTGCCTCATTTTGAACTGTGGTACCTAGATCTGATAAGGTATTCCAAATGGAGAACGGCCAGGGAATTATTTGTTTACATTACATATTTCTAAACGGCCCATCTCTCTCAAAGAGAGAGTATATCTCAAAATATCCTTTCCCATTTTAGGAAATGTGTCACTCTCTTCATTTATGTTTAACGTTTGGTCAACAAGGACACTGATCTTTTTCACAAGCATTGCTGCAAGCCAAATCTCACTCCCACCCAAGTCAAATATCTTGCATTAAACAATTACTTGACTGTTGATGGACCGGGAACTGGTTTTTGATTTTTTTTACTGTATCAACTAATTGTGAGAAGTGAAATGCAGAATGGTGTAAACAGAACAATAAAAACAAACTCTTTATAGGCTAGGCTGCTGCAGGCTGTAATATAATGAAAGCAATTTCTGAATGCAGCATTACCTGGTGCTATCAGAATGGAATAAATATTGAGTAGCTTTTTTTATGGGAAGAATCAAGGAAGCTGTAGTGACTCCCTTTGGTTCTGTTAGCTTACCAACACTGAAATGTACTGGCTAGTAAGAGGTGGAGAATGAAATTGGAACATCTAATCACTGGTATCCTAACTTTTACATTCAGTGGAATTAAGATGGTGTTGGGACTGAACTCAAGTTGATGGTCAAACAGGAACTGGGTTGACGGTCCTTACAACCCTCTCAATTTAGCTGCAAAGACAACACAAAGCCCATCACTGATATATTTAAATCTCAAGAATCACATCAGAATCTGATGAACAAAGAAATGACCCAATGTGAGCTAGTGGCCACAATGAGGCGGCTACTATCAAAATAAAATTACAGACTTCATTTATTCATTGCTGAAGAAAAAAAAGTGGCCCAGGCTTGTTGAAATCTAGAAATGACTTCCCCTGTCTTCCATGCTTCTTGTGCAAGCTGCTGTGTCACACTGAAGTCCCCTCACTAGAATCTGACAATGGATCCTTCTTCTTGTCTTCAGGCTTCATGGCGGGAAACAGCAGCACTTCCTGCAAGAAAAGGGGATTTCTGGTCATTCAATAGAGCTTCTTTTCCAAGGAAAGATCTCATCAGAAATCTCCAGAGCCACATTAGCATTATTTCCATCTAAGCTCTTTTAAGAAAGGTTTACGGAGATTCTCAGTCATGGTTGTCCCATTTTCAAGAGGAAACTGGACTTTTTTTTTTGAAGATGTTTGGTTTCTCATCCAAGAAGCTTATTCAGCTCTGAAGAATTTCCTCCATTCCCCACCATCCAGTCAGAGCTGAAGAAGCAAAATGTCTTCAAAGAAAAACAAAGTCCAGTTGCCTCTTGAAAAAGCACCTTTGGGACAACCATGATCTGGATGACTGAGAATCTCCATAGATATTTAGCTATGGACTTTGGGATGAACACCCTTTGAATGGTATAGGAGTATGAATGGATTTCCAGAAAAATTACAGGAACCATTTGCACTTCACTGAGATATAGACAACACAGACTCATCCCCAACAACCTACACCTATGTTTAATAGTGAAGGGACACAGGGCAGAAAACATCCTACAAAAAGCACAGCTCCACAACATAGTCTCTTCAGCAGTTCCAAGAAGGCTCCACACTCATTTGTACCACTCAGGTGACAGACAAACCCCCAAGTGGGCTCAATGACACTCTAAAAGAATGCAAATGACCAGCTGTCTGCAAGGAATATAAATCCTTCCATTCTCAACCCAGTCAGAGCTGAAGAAACCTCTTGGATGAGAAGCAAAACATCTTAAAAAAATTTTTTTAAAGAAATGTTACATTTTCCATTAAAGTCAAATATTTTCACATTCCCAAGTATGTTTTCAGCTCAAAAATTCTCACAAGCGCGTACATTAAAGCACAAGAATGATTCCTCTCCCTTTTGAATGAATGCAGTAGCAAATCTTAAATGGCTGCCTTAGAATGTAGGAAGCAGCCCATCCTCCACCCAGGCAGGCCATGAATAGACAGAAAGCAGCCATCTATGGAGTGCTTACCTTAATATTGTTTGAATCAGTCAGGAACATGGTAAGACGGTCAATGCCCATGCCCCAACCAGCTGTGGGGGGCAATCCATACTCCAGAGCCATGCAGAAGTTCTCATCGATAAACATTGCCTCATCATCACCAGCAGCTTTTGCCTGGTTGGAAATTAACAGGAAGACAAGAATCATCTGCAGAGCAGTCAAAGCAACTGGGGCTTGAGGGGAGGGAGTCAGGATTATATAACAATTATTATTTATTTATTTTATTTATTTTATTTTATTTTTATACCGCCCTTCTCCTGCGGGACTCAGGGCGGTCTACAGCCAAGATAAAACATAGCATATAAAATTTAAAAACAGTTTAAAAAACAAATAATTTCAGCCGAATAATTTAAAACAACCCAATTAAAACCGAATTCAATTAAAACTGAGAGGATGGGATCAAGCCAGCCTGGCTAGATGGAATAGGTGTGTTTTCAGGGCCCGACAAAAAGTCCGGAGGTCTGATATCGTGCGTATCTCAGGGGGTAGGTCATTCCAGAGGGCAGGTGCTGCCACAGAGAAGACCCCCTGGGGGTCGCCAGCCAGCACTGTCTGGCCGACGGCACCCTGAGGAGGCCCTCTCTGTGCAAGCGAACCGGTCGGTGGGAGGCTATTGGCGGCAGAAGGCGGTCTCGCAGATACCCTGGCCCTAAGCCATGGAGCGCTTTAAAGGTGGTCACCAACACCTTGAAGCGCACCCGGAAGACCACAGGAAGCCAGTGCAGTTCGTGCAGGAGCGGTGTCATATGTGAGCGCCCCGTCGCTCCCATAATCCCCCGCGCGGCTGCATTCTGGACTAACTGCAGCCTCCGGGTGCATCCCAAGGGGAGCCCCATGTAGAGAGCATTGCAGTAGTCCAGGCGGGAAGTGACGAGTGCTTCAGTGACCGTGCGTAGGGAGTCCTGATCCAGAAAGGGGCGCAACTGGCGTATCAGGCGAACCTGATAAAAAGCCCCCCTGGCCACGGCCGTCATATGCTCTTCTAAAGACAGCCATGCATCCAGGAGGACGCCTAAGTTGCGAGCCCTCTCCGTGGAGGCCAGTGATTCGCCCCCAATAGCCAGCGATGGCACCAGCTGGCTATATCGGGATGCCGGAAGCCACAGCCACTCAGTCTTGGAAGGGTTGAGTCGGAGCCTGTTTTTCCCCATCCAGGCCCGCACAGCCTCCAGGCACTGGGACATCACTTCAAGGGCATCGTTGGGGTGGCCTGGGCTGAAGATGTACAGCTGAGTGTCATCAGCGTACTGATGGAACTCCACCCGAAAGCCATGGATGATCTCATCCAGCAGCTTTACATAAATGTTGAACAGAAGGGGCGAGAGGACAGACCCTTGTGGCACCCCACAAGCAAGGCGCCTTGGGGTCGACCGCTGCCCCTGTCAACACATATTGCGACCGGTCAGAGAAGTAGGAAGAGAACCACCGCAGAACGGTGCCCCCCACCCCCAGCCCCTTCAACCGGTGCAACATGATACCATGGTCAATGGTATCAAAAGCCGCTGAGAGATCTAACAGGACCAGAATAGAGGAACAACCCCTATCCCAAGCCCTCCAGAGATCATCCACCAACGCAACCAATGCCGTTTCCGTGCTGTGCCCAGGCCAGAAGCTGGACTGGAGCGGGTCTAGATAGACAGCTTCATCCAGGTACTGGGGAAGCTGCCGCGCCACCACAGTCTCAACAACCTTCGCAACGAGGCGAAGGTTGGAGACTGGACGATAGTTAGCCAAAACAGCCGGATCCAGAGAGGGCTTCTTGAGGAGGGGCCTCACCACCGTTTCTTTCAAAGCAGCTGGCAGAACACCCTCGCTCAGAGAAGCGTTAACAATCCTCTGGAGCCAGCCTCATGTAACCTCCCGGGAAGCCAGTACCAACCAGGAGGGACACGGGTCCAATAAACATGTGGTCGCGTTCAGCCGTCCCAGGATCCTGTCCACGTCCTCGGGAGCCACAGGATCAAACTCCTCCCAGATAACATTCTCAAGACCTTCCTCAGTCATCCCGTCCGGACTTACCCAGTCAGAGGCCAGGACTTCCTGAATCTGAGCGATCTTGTCATACAGATACTGCACAAAATCCTCAGCTCGACCCTGCAAGGATCATCCCGCGCTTCCAGATGGAGGAGGGAGCGGGTCACCCTAAACAGGGCGGCTGGGCAATTATCTGATGACGCGATAAGAGCGGCAAAATAGCTAGATTTCGCCGCTTTTATCGCCACTAGGTATGTCTTAATATGAGACCTCACCAGTGTTCGGTCAGATTCGGAGCGGCTGGTCCTCCAACTACTCTCCAGGCGTGTTTTCCAGCGCTTCATCTCCCTCAGCTCCTCGGAGAACCAAGGAGCTAGGTGAGTTCAGTGCCGGGTCAGAGGCCGCAAAGGCACGACGCCCCGGCGGCCGCACTATCCCAGGCGGCCACCAGGTCTTCAGCCGAGTCATGAGCCAGTCTCAGGAAATGGCCCAAGCTCCATCTGGAACCTATCAGGATCCATCAGGCGCCTGGGGCGGAACCACCTGGTCGGTCCCACCTCCCTGCAGCGGGGTCCAGCGGTTAGAAAGTCCAGTCGAAGTAGCGAGTGGTCAGACCATGACAAGGGTTCGATGACTATATCCCCTGTATCAAGGCCACTCGACCACTGACCAGAGACAAAAACTAAGCCCAGAGTGTGTCCACCCGTGTGAGTAGGGTCATGAATTAACTGAGTAAGGTCCATGGCCGTCATGGAAGCCATGAACTCTCGAGCCACCTCAGATAATTATATGTTGTTATATAACCGCTAAAACAAAAACATTTTCCATTTCTACTTCTAACAATTGGATTCTAACTTGATACTTCTAAATAAAAAGCACTGACCCTCAAACCAATCTGTCTCCAACTATCTCTTTCATCCTGGGTTCTGCCTGGATTTGCAGCACCTTCTAACAGGAGATGGAACCAGTGGCCAGGAAAGTCTTTGCACAATGACCCTTAGAACACCAGTTGCCTCCTTTCTTGGATCAGGCAGCGTTATCTATATTCACTCATGCTGCCATTTCACAGATGGACTAATCCTGTAACCATGCTCATTGGCCCTCCCTCCCCGTTCTGTGGAAACTTTTGCCCTCATATATCTGAACCAGGGGTGAAATCTAAAATTTGTTACTACTGGTTCTGTGGGCGTGGCTTGGTGATGGTGGTGGGTAATGTGACTGGGTGGGCGTGGCCAACTTTTTTTTTTTTTTTTTTTTTTTTTTTTTTTTTTTTTTTTTACTTTTAGAAGCATTTTTTCTACAACCTTAAGAGGTTGCAGAAAAAAATGCTTTTAGAAGCCTCTGTCAACCAGGCAATTCAGCTGGGATCACCAGAGACTTTTAAAGGCATTTTTTTTCTACAACCTCTTTGGCCGAAGAGGTTGTAGAAAAAATGCTTTTAAAAGCCTCTGATGATCCCAGCTGAGCCACACAATCATCAGAGGCTTTTTTATTTTACTTTTAAAAGCATTTTCGGCCGAACAGGTTGTAGAAAAAATGCTTTTAAAAGTAAAAAAAACAGCCTCTGATGATCGCGCGGCTCAGCTGGGCATTGGGGGGGGGGGGGGCAGGGATTTTTGCTACCGGTTCTCTGAACCACCCACCATCACTACCGGATCAGACAATCCAGTCCGAACCGGGAGCATTTCACCCCTGATCTGAACTGCGTCCTCCCTGGTGGACTTTTGTAAGGCTGCAAAACTTTGGGACGGTCCCTGATAGAAAGTGCATTTAGTATAGACTGTTTTTCTCCTCAGTTTTCTTGCAAGCAACTCAGAGCCAGTTTGGAAGGGAGATGTACTGGTCTTAAAAACAAACAAATAAAATTCCCACTCCTAGAAATTTCTCTACCTATAATACTGGCCCAACCACAGATCAGTTTCACAATCTAGTAAGTTTCATCCCCATACCAGGGGTTTCCACAATTTAACAAAAATGAAGTTCTCAGCGTTTTCTTCCCCCATTACATATAGTCCTCAACTTACGACTAGTTAGACTAGTTACTTAGTGATCATTTGAAGTTATAACAAATTCTCACAAAGATACTTACAACCCAGTTCTGGCAGGTCCAGTCCAGGCCTACACCCTCACTCACCTTAGCCTGATCTTCAAAAAGCTGCCGTTGCCGAAATGGGTCATTCAGTTCTGTGTAGGCATTGCAGATTTCCTTTTTCATCACAAAGAGCTCAAACCGTTCAGTCAATCCTGGTCGAAAACGGTGCCTGAATAAACACCAGAGGAGAAGATTGAAGACCACAGAGAAAAGTAATTCTTTTGCAATCAGGTGATACCAGATCAGTTGATCTGCATTATTCACTGTAGAAATCAGGTCCAGTCATTTGCTCTGTGCAAATATGTCTCTCTCCTTCGCAGCATTTATTGCTTTTTATACAGTTTTTTACAAGCAGAAAAGGCAAACCAGCAACAGTGTTTTAATTGGTAGATACTATTCGCCCCCCTTAAGATGTCACCCTCCTGCATCCTCCTGCTGGTGAAGGCAAGGTGAGATAATGCAGATCAGAGCCAGAATGAGATCATACAAGCAGGCAAGATACATAGCATCTGAGGCAAGGCAGTGTGCTGCACTCAGCCTGACACCATGACCTTTTTATTTCTACAATTCACTTTATTTCATGAGATAAGAGATTTGAACATCTGCTTACATCTTTAGCCCTAGAATCAGATGGCTTTTTTTGCATATCATATCAGAGGCTAGAAACATCCCATAAGACAAAACATTTCTACCTTCTGCAATTGTACCCAAGGATTCCAAATGTGTCAAAAAGTCTATTTTATATAAAGTGTGGGAGGGGTGGATTATATGCATGCACATCCATACTTAATAACCACAGCATTTTTGCTTACCATTTGGCTAGAGGACTCATGATTTGTGGGTGATCACAAATGAATGTGGGATTGATACAGGTGACTTCTAAATATTCTCCAACCAGCTGAAAAATGAGGAATGGGAAAAAGCAAAACAGCTTCAGATAACTGGGAATAATCCCTGTCAAAAACTGTATAACATAGTTAAGTTCTTTTCAGGTTCACATAGCTGAAGACCACTGAACACATGGAGTATCTTTTTTCTTAGACTATTGTGATATGAAGCACATTATTTATAATCCTCTTGGTTTACAATTTAAACTGGGTTTTTGATTGTTATTGCAGAATAAGTATTCCTATAAATGCATTCCTCTGTCATTGCTAAAATGTCATCTATCCCAAGGAAAGTTTATTTGATCAATTCTCAGAGGGCCATAAGAGACGTAATACTTTGAATTAGCATCTCTGTTAAAAAAAATTTTGGGAAATCCAACTCAGTGGGATCCCATCCGAGATCCATTTCAAATAAGAATCAGGAGAAAGAGCTTACCTTATCTAGGAGCCTGGCTGTTGTCCGAGGGGATGGGCATTCAACACCTCGCTCTTCACAGATAGCATCAAAAAATGAACGAGACTCTGCATGCATAATGTGAAATCAGACATAACACTACTGCACGAGTCCCTCCTCTAGCTTGGGCTGTAATTACTCATGCTTTCCCCATCCCTAGAAACAGTAGGAGTAAACCAAAAGACCCCCATAGTGCCCACTGTAACACTGTCCAGTCAAATCTAAACCAAACAATTAATCTGTCTTGGAAGAAAACTTAGAATGCAGGCCCATGCTTCCTGTCTGTAATGAGGATCTCTTTAAATTAAAGAGGAAGATAAAATGTCTTCCACTCTCACCTTCCGTCTCAAATTGATCTGCCGCAGGCAATCTCACTCCCAGTGCTTTCTCCAATTCATCCACCATATTGATTTTTTTGAATGGTGGTGTAAAATCTATTTCACAAGCCTGGCCTTCTGGGCCTTCAGGATGGTAAGTTACCTTGTATCCACCACTGATATGCTTCACCATTCCTACAAGAGAAGACCATTGTTTTAGCCTGGCTAGTTTAACTTTTCCAAATGGATTTTTGAATGACCTCCTGAGCATTTTTAAAATAAGAAAACTTGTCACCAACCTGAAATCATTTGTTCTGTGATCTCCATCAGATCATGGTAATCCGCATACGCCATATAAAATTCACAAGTAGTGAATTCTGGGTTGTGGGTTAAATCAATTCCTTCATTCCGGAACTGACGCCCAATTTCATAGACACGGTCCATTCCACCAACCACCAGCATCTGAAATATAGCAGTTAACAAGCCTTTTCAGTATGAGAAGACAAATCCACATGATCACAAATTGCTTCTAGGAGCAACACGGACCTTCTTTAATAAGCATCTGAAAGAATTTGCTCCCCATCCTTCATTTCAGACACCAGCCATAATCACTGATTTTGTACCATAGAAATTAATAGTAGTGAACCAACCTCTACTGTGGAAGCTAAGAGAAAACAGAAACTATAATTTTTTAAAAGGCAGAGAAAAAATATTGGGTCTACTTAACAGAGCTTGAATTCTGCCATGCATAAACTCACAAATAGTATAACATTTGTTCCAACCACATGTTGCTGTGGATAGGATCCACAAAACCATGGATGATTTCATTGCCGGATACTGTTTTTAAGATTTTCAGCAGTTTTTGCCCTAATCCTTTTGAGTATGCTTTGACTCCCCTTCTTCTATGTCCTGTCTAAGCAAGTAAATTGGGATGACCAGGAACAGGCATTAATTGATATGTTACATCACCTTAAGTGCAGAAGTAACTATTTGTGTGGATTTTAATGCTAGAATTGGCCCAGATTGCAAATACTGAAATTAAAGATAAATACTTTTTTTAAATAGAGGTGCTTTTTCCTCTAAGTCATGTGCAATGCAGTAAGATACAGAACACACACAGACTGGAACTACTTAAAAGACACTCTTCTTAATTACATTTTTATTATCCCAGTTTTTATTTTTATTACAAGCCGTTTCAGCCATCAATTCTATCCTCAAAATCTGCAAGGTAGGATTAGGAAAGAGCATGTAGTTCAAAGTAATCCTGTGATTTTCCAGACTGAAGTTAAATTCAACCCAGACTTTCCCATTTCTAACAATTTCCAAATCATTAAATCACACAATATCTTTTACTATCTTGTATTTAACCTAGTTATTTTCTATAGCTAAGTTTTGGTAAGGCTGCCCACATATTGAACCAGATTCCAAAGCATACAAAAATATACATATCTTCTGCATTACGGGCCTATGACACAAAGGGCATGTCACAAAAAAACACATAAGCATATCTGAGCCACTGCTTGCCTGATTTAAATATTTACCTTGTGGTAGAGCTCTGGTGCTATTCTTAGGTACAAGTTCATGTCCAACTCATTGTGGTGGGTGATGAAAGGCTTGGCCACTGCCCCACCTGGTATGATATTCATCATGGGTGTTTCAATCTAGTTGGGGAACAAAAAACAGACAGAATTCAAATTCTAGGCAAGCAGAGAAGCAGTGATAAAAAGTCTGCAATAAGAACATAATCTAACAAAGACTTTATTAATGACGAAAATGAGATGAGGCACTGAGGTAGTAGTGTATGCTGAGGTACATAAAATTAGTTCGAAACGATTAATTACTTTACTAAAAAAGATCTACCTTTAAATGATTAATTACTTAACTAAAAGAGTCTAACTTTAAATGATTAATTTACTAAAAAGAGCTAACATAGCATGACTGAAACACAAGCCTTAAGATTCTCTGCTTAAAGAACTGTCAAATTAGAATTGAGAGTGTATTTTTAACCACTGCTACTTTGCAATTCAGAACATTCAGTCTTGTATTTCTGCATGAATTCCATTTATGAAATTACAGATAAGCTCTGAGCTGTCAGTTATGCCAGGTTTCCCATGTACATCACTTTAGCATTATAGAGTAATCTGTCTCCCAGCCCAATGTGTTAAAGGAAAGCACCTGACCTCATGGCACTTTATCCAGGTACTCAACAGCCAGATCTAAGTATCAAGGGAAGTTATTCAGAGATATTCAAATATCCTAATATACTCTATCAGGAAGGCTATATGCTGTCTCTCGGGCACAGAGATTAACAATTTCCCATTGCTACTACTGATGTTTGTAGGGGGGAATTTAGTTCCAATATCAGCCATAGCTTCTTTTCTCTGCTTCTCTAAACTACCATTTTGCAGCTGCCATTGCCTCCACCTCTAGTCTAAAAAGCCCTTTTCCTGGGCATGCAGCAAACACAGTATCTTCTGAACCAAGCAGTGGCACCATCCTCAACAAGCGGTGTTAGAGGACCTGGAAGATCACTTACCCAACCACAATCTCTTTTATAACATCTCTGGCCTCTTATAAGTATTTTTATTCTAACAATTTATATGTATTTGGAGTCTTTATTTAAAATTTAAGCTTAATAATGTAAGGTAAATTGCTATAAAAGATTGTTTTTTGAGATATCTGCAAGCAATTACTTACACAGAATTTTAAAATATAAAAAGAAACACCCACCTCCAAGAAGCCCAATTCATCCAGGAAGTTTCGAAGGTATGTTATGATCTTTGCTCGAATTATGAATTTTTGCCTTACAAAATCATTAAGAATTAAATCCAGGTATCTCTGCCTAAATCTGGTTTCCTAAAAATAAATTAAAATGAAGATAATAAAATATCACAAGGAGGCACTCTTGGAGGCTATCAAGCGAGTTGCCAAGAAAGCAGCAGCATGTCTGATACCTTGTCTTTGAGCCCAAAATGAAGATGAGGGAGCATATGTAGGCATGGTGACAGCAGAACAATTTCATAAGGAATAATACTCAGTTCTCCTTTCTTGGTCTTTCCAGGATTCCCCTGGAGCCCAATGATATCTCCACGGCGAAGCTTGTTGTTAATGCATATATATTCTTCTTCAGATTTGTAGTTTCTGAAAGAATTTTTAAAATTCAGTAAACAACATTTCTAGCTAAATCTTTTCAGCTTTATCAATGAAGTATTCACAATCCATTCTATTCTATACTGCAGGGTGGAAACTTCTATAAAGATTATTCTTTCCCCAAACTGATTCTCCAATAGTGAAAAAATATTTACATACCAAGCCTAGCAAAGAAACTGAAATTGGAATTTAAATCTCAGACTTAGTTATAAGATCTGAATTTTGTTCTATAAATTTACCTGCTAAAATACAACTATTTTAATGAGGCACTATGTGCTGATTGCCATGCTGACACATGCTGGATCAAGCCAAGTGATCATCTAGTGCAGCATTCTATCTCACACAATCGGATGATTTGGAAAACTCACGCTTGGACAGCAGTACAATATCCCTCTTCTAGAACTGCTTTGCAACAATTGACATTTAAGATATACTGCATGGGATTCCAGAGGCAACAGTCATTAAGGTAAGTAACAACCAGATAGACAACTTTCTTGAGAAATATTAACAAGCCTCTCCTTGTGTAATACCTTGGTATTTGTCTCCCGTGTCACAAGTATATTGAGTTGCCTGCTTAGTTTAATAAAACACACTGGAACGTAACTGAACATACAGCTACATTAAGATATTCTGAGTGTTAAAAAATGGAAATCAGCATAATATTCAAAATGCTAAGACCTCAAAACCATCAAAATGTTTTGAGCTTAGCTCTTAAAACAAGGGGGGTTGAACTTACAACCCTTCTTAAATTGTTAAAACAGCAAGCACAAACATCAGAATGTGTTCAAGAAGTATACATGATTAACTCTGCTTTAATCCTCTTCTGGAAAGAAAGTATGTATTTGGGACACCATTACTCAGTGCAATTTTGGACCACTTATTAGACCATGGTTTTATTTTCATATTCTTTTTACCTTTCCTCAAAAATTTTGGGGAGAGGGAGGCGTTTAAGGCACTGTTGACTCCTGGCAACTTCCTGGACAAGTACCTTCAGTTTTCTTGGCAAAATTTTCAGAAGTGGCTTGCTACTGCCTTCTTCCTAGGACTGAGTGTCTGTAAATTCCCCAAGGTCACCCAGCTGGCTTTGTGCCAAATGTGAGACAACAACTCAGTCTCCCAGCTTCTAGCCTGGTGCCTTAACCTCTACAATGGCTCTCATTCTCAAATATACACACCAAAGCAAAACTAAAATATATGATCAGGAAAAAAAAGAAATGAATGCTTACCTGGAGTTTGCCATCACTTGTAATTTAACTCCCTCCCCACGAAGATCATAAAAGATCAACTTTCCTCCAGAGGCACGTTTTGCGTGGACCCGACCTCCAAAAACAGAACCAAAAAGAGTTGTCATATGATCACAAAAAAGCACACCATCATAGACAACGAGCAAGTCAGGAACAAGAGCAACAAAAACAGCAAACTATTCCCTGCATTCTTCATCAAAGGCCAATCTAGCAAGGTGAGCTAGAAAAGAAAAACAGACCCTAATGGCTATGTCAATTATCACCACACTTTTTCCATTCCAAAAGAGCCTTAACAGAACATGACATCTCCTGGGTTTTCATCAGAAAATACACTAATGGGTTTTTTCCCCTTTTGTTACTACTTTGAAGCAGAATGTTATCTCAAATTTCAACTACAGCATCTTCTGGGGGGGGGGGGGGGACGAGATCTGCACTGGAAACTGCTTTCTTCCCAGTATCCCAAGTGAGCCTTTACCTGCCACTCTCACCATGACGTTGGTTAGGTGATCCCCTGCTTGCAGGAAGCTATACTTCTCTATAAAGTCTGTCAAGGAGAGATCCACGTGAAATTTATGAGGGTAGGGATCCTCGCAAGTACCCTTCAGGTGCTGAATGGCCTGACTACGGATCTTGTAGTATTGCTGTCAAGACAACGAGGGAAGGCTTCTGAACGACGAAAAGGCGCGAGGGGTGAAAAAAGATCTCGCAAGCAGAAGATCCCTCCCTCCCTGCCTCCCGCTTCCAGCCGTTAGGAACCAGCCACTGGGCCGGGGCCACGCGCGAGACAGGCCGACCGCGCTGGACGCTCGGCTGTCCGGTTGCCACCGGCCGCAGAGTCCCCGTCCGCTCACGTTGGGGTCAAGGTCCTCCTCCTCCTCGGCGCCTGCGGCGTCGGCCCGGCGCGACGAGACCTTCTCGCCCTGCTCCTGCTGCTTCGCCTCCTTTTCGGCCGCCTTCTTCTCGGCCTTCAGACGCCGCTTCAGTTCGCTGAGAGAAAAGCCGGGAACTTTAGTGGCCCCGCCCGGCCGCCGCCCCGCCGCCCCTTCCGCCGTTCAGCCACCCACCTCGGCTGTGTGCGGCCGCCGCTCAAGAGCCGCCGAGCCCAAGCCGGGCGGCTCCCCGAAAGCAGCCGCCCCAGGACCAGCATGGGCGGCCGGCGGAGCGACACTCACTTCTTGCTAAGGCGAGGCTCTGCCTCGCTCGTCGCGGAGAGGCTTGGCGCCGTCGCCATCTTTGCCGGCCGGAAGCGCGCGAAGGAGTTCCGCCCAGCGAGGAGAGGGCGGGCAGACGGGGCCGGTGGGGTGGGGCGTTCACCCGCAGCGCTACGCCCAGCGGGGCGACCCCTCCGGTCGGAGGGCGACGTGCGCCAAGAGCGCGGCGAAGGTCCGGGCGGAGCTGCAGCGGCTTCTTTTGCCCGCCGGCGCCCGCCAAGGAAGCGCCCGAAGCAGCCGGGAAGCGGCCCTTCCCTCCGGCTGGAGGGGCCAGCCTGCCTGCGGGAGAACGCCGATGGAGGTGTCGAGGGTGCCCGCGCTCTTCCGGCAAGCCAACCGGGAATTCGAGCAGGTATTTCGGGCCCCGTGCGTGGAGGAGGCGGAAAGGGGCCGTCGAGGCTGCCTGGCCGGCCAAGGGTGCCTTGGGTAGGCCAGGAAGTAAAACTGGAGGGGAACTGCGACTTCTGAATCCCGTTTTCTGCTGCCCGCCCCTTCCCCGGGCTGCGACTTCGGACGTCTCAACGTTTGACGGCCGCATTCTGAATTTCTTCCCTTCCAGGAAGACGGCGAGCAACCCGGCTGGGCAGAGCCCGCTCCCCCCGCCTCCCCGGGCCTTGGCACTTCGAGAGGAAGGCGGGCGCCCCCGGACGCCCCGATGACGGTGGAGATCGGTGCAGCCGGTGCCGTGGCCGCCAGCTGCCGGTCCCCGGAGCCGGAGGGGCCCCCAGCTGCCCCCGTGGCCCTAGCAGTCAAGGACATGGAGCGCTTGATGGGGGAGTTCGGCGTGGACCTGGCCACGGTCACTCAGGCTTTTCTGAAGAACAGCGGAGAAGTGGCCGCCGTGGCCAGCTGCCTGCGGACCGGGCGCCGTCCGGACGGGCGACCTCTTTGGAACAGACGGGACGATGAGGACTTGCTGAAAGGCGGAGAGGGAGTCAGGAATAACTTAGAAACAAAATATGGAGTAGGAAATGTAAATAAACGAGAGCTGTTCAGGAGAAGTTTGTGCCAGGAGTGAAAATTACCAAAGCTGCTGCAGTAGGGACAATTGCCTGTGGTTTTTTTTTTTTTGTTTTTTTTTTTTGCAATTTTTATTTCCATAGTAAGCTGTTTACTGTTAATTAGGATGGCAGTTGTTCTTGAATGGTCAATGTGGAGCTGACAATAAAATTTTACAGAACTGTCTTATATATTCTGTTACAGCCATGTTTCTCAGTTAATTGACAAAACTATTTTGAATATTAGGCAGTAAGCTATATTTTTTTAAAAATAAGTACAGACTGTGTTATCTACAATGAACCTGGGCCTGAAACCAGGTCAAGAGAACAGATTTGTGGCCATGGGAAGCATTCCAGCTGCCAATCAGATAGTAGATTGTGCAGATTGTGAACTGATGGGACAAGTAAATAGAGGTTTTGAGGTGCTTTTACTTCCTTGTCAGCAACTCCAGCATTGCTTGCAGGACAAATGCCAGGTGATCCCCCATCCTTTCATGTTGGGATCCATCTACACAGGCTGCAGCTTCCTGGGGCAGTCTAGTTGTGATGCTTTGAATTGCTGGAAGCTGGACAGGCAGTATTTATATTCAACTTGGCCAAGAGGTCAAATGCCATGTTCTTTTGTTCATCCTCAGATCTAGCAGGCCGGTAACCCAAACGTTTCATAGCTTCCTTGCAGATATTTTGTAACATTGCTGTTTGGAGATAAGAAAGAGTCTTTCTCCAAGCCTGTGACACATTCATTGCATCTCTGGCATCAGTGTCAAAGACCTTGGTACCGAGGCCTTGGCCATGTGTGATGTGCTGCACCCAGGACTGAAGACTGGGAAGGAAGGGAAGCCCTGCAAACTGATACAGCTGAGCAGCTCTTGACAAGGGAGCCTTAACGATATCCTCATAGCGCACCAAGATGTAGCGATCTTTCAGGGGCTGCTTGACCTCAGTGTATATGTCAATGTGGCTTTTGCAAATTGCCTTCATGGCAGCATAGGGTTTCATGTCCTTCATATTATTATGCCCCACCACAATCTTTGTGTCACGGGCAAGTTCATTTGCTACGTTCTCACGGGAATGGAAAACAGCCCTGGGATCACGGACCAGGTGGATGATTCTGAGGTCCAGGGAGGGGTCAGTGAGGAGAGGATAAAGCACCTTGATGTTGAAGAAACGGACTTCCTTTAAGACAACATGGCTGTATGTCTTACAAGCCTCTTCCACTTTGCTGAATGGGTAATTTCCACAGAGTATCTTGCAGGAGTGTTTAGAGATTACGTCACTGCGCTGGAAAAGGTCACATGCAGGGGGGGAACACAAAGCCCGGCTGGTCTCCCACTGAAAGAGCGCAGACTTATTCCTGTGCTCATTCATATAGGCATCAAAGACGGACATGTCACACTTGAAGACTGAGCGAATAAGGTCCCGTACTGCCATGTGCAAGACCTTGGCGCTGCCTTGGTACATAGTTGCCCACACATGCCAGGCTGGCTCCATCAGGTAGAAAACACTGGGGTGCTGACTGAAGAGCTGCCCTACAAAGGATGATCCAGACCTCCAAGAGGAGAGGATGAGGATATGCTTCTGAATCACCTTTTCCTGGGGAGTGTGCTGAAGGTGAAAAATGAAACAGAGGAGAACTGCTACCTGGATTGCTAAAATCACCAGGATGTCAGTCTTATTCAGCTTCAACATGGCTGCCTGGAAGTGAGAGCAGAAGACAGACAACTGTCAAAATGCTAAACTATGTTTCCTTGTTATCTTAATAGCTGCTGCTATTAGTTGCTTGCAGTAACCGTCCTGTAAACTGTACAATCATACTTGGAATATTGCGTGTTGTTCTGCTCATCACACCTAAAAAACAATTATTCAACTTGAGAATCCCTGTCCTGTAGAAATAGGCCTAGTGCCCACTTTCCCACCCTTTTCCCAGGCAGAGGAAGTCCAAGAGTAATCAGAATATTACAGTTCTCACAACACTAGTTGTAGAATTTATGTGACAAGGCAAATCTTGATATGCAGTTCATAGGATCTCATAAGAGATCCAATTGATTTTTGGAAAGCTCCATAAAATTGTAAGATGGCAGTTTCCAACTCTTCAGTGTAACAACCCAATTTTTATTCTACTGCTGGCCACAGTCCAGGCTGAGTGTGGACAGCTGGTAGTTCATTGGCTTGGCCAATGAAGCAGAATGTGGCTGCTGTAAACACAATTATCATCTGATATTTGTTAATTTTGCAAGGGTCATAATTCAATCTGGCCTCTGCTATTTTCATTCAACAGAAACCAGTTGCATCTCACACCTCTGTTTAGGGCCCACTTTCCCATGTGCAGCGTGGTCTTTAGCTTCCAGACTATACATTTCCTACTTAGCACTTGTCTCACTTACCTCTTGAGCCTCTGGGAATTGAAAGGAGCTCACAACGTTTTCATTGGCTGCAGCCAGCTAGGAAAAAAATTGTCCCTTGCCAGAGCAGTGGCAGCACGCACTGCCTGCCAGCTGGGATTCAATATACACTGCTTCGGGAAGGAGCTGCTGGGAGGAAAAGACTCCAAAAGGAAAGTCAGATTACAATGGAGAGGAAAAGTAATGGGGAGGGAGCCTCATTAGGCCAGGCCATCCTCTACAGGACAGAAACAATAGGTGCTAGAAGAAATAGGGATGTCCTTACAAATGCCTGAGGAGGGTGGGCCAAAATTAAAGTCTAGGAAGGGTGCTCTACGCTTCCCTTCCCACATGTAGAACTGAGAACAATTAATGGAATGCAAGCCAGGCTCTCTTTCATCCTGCTCATGCTATATCTGCAGAACAAATGGACACAGCAGGTTTACTGATGCAAGGTTTAGGCAAAGACGCAGGCTGAATGCATTGTGAATCAAAGTTTGGGCCATGCCAGGGCCAAGGACACAACTCTGAAGGACGACTGATTGGTAAAATACCTGCCTCTCTTCCCAGGTGCCCTAAGTGGCAGGGAAGGAAACAGCCTCACTTAGTCCAGACCTGAGATTCTGCCCACGAGCCAGGGCACAATGATACTTGAAGGAAACACAAGGGCCCTTGCCACATGGCTCTGCATAGGAATCTGTCTTGCCATAACCAGGAGGTCCAAGGAAAGGGAAGAAAGACAGCCAACAGGTGATCATACTGATGGGAAAAAGTGAAGCCATTTCCTCTGTTGGCAGAGGAGATGATCCCATACATTCTAGCTATCCTGGGCACTGTTATTCATGTGCCAGAAGAGTAAAGGGGGCAGGAAAGTTAGTTGCAAATGATTTCCAAGCAGCATGCCTTTGGCCAAGTGTTGGCTTTTCCACATTCTCCTCTTCCCTCCCTTCTTCCCTAGCTCTAATGGAACAACGGAGTTGGAAGGGTCTTCTAGTCCAAACCCTGCTCGAGCAGGAAACCCTATACTATTTCACACAAATGGTTGTCCAATTTCTTCTTAAAAACCTTCAGTCCGGAGGCAAATCGTTCCACTGATTAATTGTTCTGTCAAGAAATTTCTCCTTAGTTCTAGGTTGGCTCTCTCCTTGATTCGTTTCCATCCATTGCTTCTTGTTCTGCCTTCAGGTGCTTTGGAGAACAGGTTGACCCGGGGTGAAATCCAGCAGGTTCTGACAGGTTCTGGAGAACCAGTAGCGGAAATTTTGTGTAGTTCGGAGAACCAGCAAATACCATCTCTGGCTGGCCCCAGAGTGGGGAGGGAATGGGAATTTTGCAGTATCCTTCCCCCAGAGTGGGGGGGGGGGAATGAGATTTTGCAATATCCTTCCCTTGCCATACCCACCAAGCCACACCTGACATCAGGATCAGATGGCTTCATTTATTTGACCTAAGCAAGAATTTGGAAACAAGTAATGTAAAAAGTTCACCAATGCCTGACAAACAGCATGATTAACTTTCCAGAAATAGATCAGAACATGGACCAATTTGGCTTGCAGGAGGTGCCAAAAATGGTCTGATCTAGCTGTGAGCTGTTGGAAAACATTCCAGAAAAAAAATCCCTCCAGGAGCTCCTGATGGGAGAGGTTACAGGGCAACAACTTGGAAGGACTAGGACCAGGTCATTTGGTAGCTACACAGAGACAAGCAAGCCAGCACTCTGACAATAATGGCAGAAAGCGGCATCTCGCTTTTGAGTTCAGAGATAGGAAAGGTAAGAATAATGATTGAATGTTCAAAATGTTTATGATCATATTATAAATTGTTTTTTATTTTTAGCTTGCATATTAGAAGATTTTTACAGCAATCCTCTTAGTTGGCTCTTTTATAAATTTCAAGCTGCTGACCCTATTGAAAGCAACTTTTGCAGCATATGAAGAAATCATTTTTCTAAATCAACATAGGTATTTTTTCCAATATCAACAGGACTGGAATGAGGTACATTGCCAGGCTAAATGAAGGTGAGTGACTTAGGACACAAATGGGGACATATTACCATCTCTGGTGGTCTTGCAGGAAGGCACAACACTACTGGCAAGAGATTAAGAGAATAATTGAAGAAACAACGAGGCAAAGTGTAGAAATGAAACCAGAATTCTTTCTATTTGGAATGACTACACCACAGTGTACCAAGGAGATAAAATATCTTACCATCCACATATTGACAGCGGCACGTATAGTGTACGCTCAGAATTGGAAATCCGAGATAATACTAACAGAAGAAAAAATAATAACAAAAATAAATGAATGCGCAGAGATGGATAGGCTCACAAAAGAGCTCCAAGATAAAGAGAACACTGACTTTTATTTAGTTTGGCAAAAATGGTTAGAAGGAAGGATAGGGCCAACAACATAGGACACTAGGAGAACATAACTCAAGAATTGTAGAAATAGATACATGAGATGAGCCGTAGGATTGTATAAATAAATGGTTAATATGATTGTAGAAAGATACTGCTGAACTTCTATGAATGTATTAAGGTATAAGCAAGTAAATTTGTAAATAGTATGATTAAGGAAAATTGGTTAAATGGACATTAATCACCGATGCGAAGGTTTTCTAGAAGTTAGTCGATTGACTTTTTGTTAATGTATAAGTGTTTACATGTATTTGTGTTTTACGTTTGTTTATGTTAATAAAATTTAATTAAAAAAAAAGAAGAAGGTGAGTGACTTAGGATCAATCCGCACAATCCAATTTCAGTCCAAGAAGGGGCCAAAATGATATACTCTATCTGCACACAACCCAACAGGAAGGTAGCCACCCGCCCCAATTTATGCATATCTGCTGTGCATAAAACATAGTTTCTGGCTCCTGACAGTTCAAGCAAGTTTGTCCCAGTGGCTTCCAGCTCCTAATTTCCTCCCAGACAAACATATATCTAGTTAGTTGCTGTGCACTGTAGCAGCAGTAGTCTCTTTCCTCTAGTCCCTGGGAGCTACCCTCCAGTCCCATCCACTCCACCCCACCCTCCCCTTTTTTTGAGTTTGCCAGTGAAATGGTGAAAGCTGATTTTTGGTTTAACAAGTCAACCAAGAGAATCACAAATGGACAGATCTGTCCTTGAGTGCTTTAAACAAGTGAAACCTGCAAGAATTGTGCCACTTTCCCCTTCTGGCCCAAGTAACACATCTTTCCTGCTGCAAGATGAACTTGCATAGCTTTTGCACACAGTCAGACATTTAACATGCATTTATTCATACAAAAAATACAATAACTTATAAACTTCAAATCCGTGTACAAGAAAACAGATTGCAGGTGTACTTTGGGGTGGGGGAGAGATGAGGTTTCTTTCTTTCTATGGAAGGGTTGGGTATTTTCTGCTCTGGCTTGCGGCTGGCACGCAGGTTCCTTCTCGCAGCTTCCCGTAGGCTCTAGAAATCATTCAGCTGGTGATTGAAAGCTGTCAAGCATGCCCAGGGCTGCTGCAGAAGTTTCTTGAGCCCGCTGGGCAGGTAGGAGTGTCACTGACAGCCTACTTCTAAACAGGCCCTAGCAGTTCAGAGTCCGGAACAAGAATGATGGTGCCGAGTCAGGCTGCTCAGGGAGCATACTCAGAGCAGGTGGAGTAGAATGTCAGGTGCACGTGCTCAGGCCTACTTGTCACATTCCAGATCCTGGGTCCCCTCTCCCCCTTGATAGTGCTTCTCACAGAAGTAGCGGATACGCTGGCAAGCCTCCATCATCATCTCCTCAGGCACGGTGATCACCACACGGAAGAAATTGGGGTACTCAAAACACTGCCAGGAGAGACAGCTGAGCCATTAGCCACTGGACTCTCTTGGGGCCTTCCCAGCTTCCCAAGCAGAGCACTGGGGTTAATGCCCTGTAAATCAGTCTCATTGCTGCTACAAGTGGGCTTTTTAATGGAAAGCAGGGACAGGAGGATAGCCAGTAGACACAGCTTTTTTTTTTTTTACAAATTCCACTGTGCTTATTCCCCCTTGGCCCCATGTTCAAGGCCAGATACAGTTTTCCTTCTTTTTAAGAAGGAAAAGCTTGTTCCTGTTTCATCTCCCATAGCCTCCAAGGTTGCTACCAGGATGACAAGCTGCAGACATAGCTGCAAAGGGAAGGGCTCCAACCCATTTATTTTTAATATGAAAATCCAGTGGAGAGAAGAGACAGTGCAGCAAGGAACATGGCAGTCTCCAGGCTAGCCCAGCCAAGGATTTAGCCAGAAGAAGAGACTGCAGCACCTCTCATACCAGCCTCCATGAATGTGAAACTGGGACCTCTGTCAGCAAAAAGAACAACTAGGGAAAAGAGAAGCAGCTGAGAGGAGAGCTGAAGCCAGGCCGAGAATTTCCATCATAACCGTCCCAGCACTCACAGTCTTCCCATGGAGAAATAATCTCACCGTGGCAGGTAGACAGAAGACTGACTGCTCTGCAATGAGCCTCTCTGTGAACTCCACATCGTTCTCAAAGTCTGGGAAATGCTCCATCTCGATCCCCACCTAGAGCCAAAGGGGTAGAAAACTGGTCACAGCCAAAGATCCTCCCTTCTCCCCCAAGAAACAGCCCTTGCTGGGGTGTCTTTGGGGAAGGAAAGAAAGTGCCTTCCATACCAACAGCTTTTCCCTCGACACCCCCACCCCCCAAATGCAGGTAGCTCACCATCAGGTACATGGCTCCCTGGGGCCGGACCGGTTTCAGCCCACAGACCGTGGAGAGGGCAGCATAGCAAAGGGCAGCATTGGACTGGAAAGAGCAAATAGGAAGTCAAATCACAGAGAAGGAAAACTTGGTCCTCCTCACTCACACAACTGGCCAGGCCCACCAAAGAGGACAGTGAGCGATTAAACATGCCTTACCTCAAAAATTAGCTGGACTACCAGAATGGTGAAATATGGAATCTCTGCTTGCAACAGATGTAATGTGAGCACAGCTGGGTCCTGCTCAATTGTGTTAGGGATGTGAAGGACAGCAAGAAAGAGGCTTCTGGCCCCTTTCCCCATCTGACGCACAACCCTTCACATCCCCACAGAGCTTCAGGCACTCTGTTTGCTCACTTTTGTAGCCCCTTTTATCTCTTATCTTTTCTAGTAATAGAAAGTGTCCTAGTGTCCAGATTTCCCAATTAAAGGAATCTTTTCTTGAAACCACCTTAGTAGCAGTTTGTTTTCAAACTGCTGAAAAACAAAACAAAATATTCTCCCAGTTCAGTATCTTTGCAGAAATATATTAGTGCCCCGTTTTTAAACCTTAGCGCTAATATTACAGAAAGAAATAGCAAAGCACATTGAAAAGACCAGTGTTCATCTCCCATAGCGGGTCACCTGCTGTGCAGAAAGGAATAGCTGCCAAATTCAGGGCAGTGAGACAGGACTGACTTGGCTTTCACTGTCTTTTTTATTTCAATCACAAAAAGAAAAGAAAATGTGCTACACCTGTGTTTCGGAAGCATGCTCTGCTGCAGGTGTTGACAGCAAGCTCTGAATGTGCGAGCTTGGCTTTTCCCTGTTCTTTGTCTTGCTATTTTCCTTAGAGAACAAAGTCAGAAAACGTCAACTGTCCAGGTCTACATGTTCCCACAACAAAAATGACTGAGTGCACTTGACTTTAGCCAATGCATGACTGGACCTATTTGGGATTAAATTTAGTGCCCTTGAGACTGAGTTTATTAACCTCCCCATCACAACTGACCCATTCAGCCTAGTAGGAACTGAGTCTGCCTTGGCTTCTTTCTGAGGGTACAAGCACTGCTGGCTCAGTGGCTAAGATGCTGAGCCTGTCAATCAGAAAGGTCAGCAGTTTGTATAGGTCTAGTATAGTATAGGTCTCTTGTGTGAGCAGGGGGTTGGACTAGATTGCCTGCAAGGTCCCTTCCAATGCTGATACTGTTACTGTTACCTCTATTGCAATGTGTTCTTAGAAACAGTTGAGGCCTACCTTGAGGAAGCTGAGAGTGTTGTGATAGAATTCAGGGGATGTGCGATGGAAGATATGCCCAAGGGCTCCCTGGACGGCTGTGCAGGGCCCCAAAATCCTTTGGCTCAGCCTCAGAAGGCCTTCCCTGATCTTTAAGGCACACAGAAAAGGAGGAGGAGGGAAGCATCAGATTCCTGCCTATAGGTCAGTCCCCTGCCCACCAGGTTTTCCACGCTCGCTTGCCCAGCATGAAGAGGGGCAGCACATGAAGCAGGCATAAACATTGCAAGGAATGGTTGGAATGGAACCAAGAGGGCCAGCTCTTCCTCCTTCCCCTTGGAGGCGACCCAACAGCCAAGTGTGTATTTCTCTACCTCCTCTCCAAAGATGTCCCGGCGGTCGTGGATCAGAATCCATCCCATCCTCCAGCCGGGGACCAACCATCTCTTGGCAAGGCCTCCACAGGACAGGATCGGGACATTAGTGCTAAGCTTTGCAAGGGACTCATATTTGCAGTCTTCAAACACCTGAGTGTGGAAGAGTTGGAGGAATCCCGTTTAGTGGCTGGTCAAGACTCGGAAAATGGAGTCCCATACTCAGTTTTGGACACAAAAGCAGGCTTGTCTTGAAGGCTACCCTCTGCCATTGTCATGTTATTCCAGACCCCTTCTTCTCCCCCATCCCTGCCCCACCATCTCTCTATTCCTCTAGACAGACAAATGGTGCTTCTCACTCACCATTTCTGCATAGATCTCATCAGCCAAAATGGGGACACACTGCCTAGAGGCCACTGGGCAACAGAAGAAAGGAAGACAGACATTCAGCGAGTGACTGGGTGCCCACAACTTGGATGGGCTCCATAGCATGGAGCCTTTTGTGATTCCTTTTATCCCATGCAAAGCAGCACAGAGTTTAGCACAGGAACACATGCACGAGGCAGTTTCAAAGCTGATCGGAAGAATTACCCGTCAGAATCTTCTGAAGGTGACTTCTGCTGAAAACAGAGCCACAGGGATTGGATGGGTTGTTCACAATCAGACAAGCTGTCCTGTTGTCCACCAGAGATTCCATTTGCTTCAGGTCAATTTCCCAGGACTTTTCTGGCTGGTGCAAAATGGAAAGGAAGATGAAGAGAGTGAGGAAGCCTGAAATCAAATAACAACCATCTTCACTCTGGCTATGGGGCCTTTGCTCCCTGCCTGGGTCAGAAGTGATAGGCAGGTAAAGGGGAGGGCAAGAGGGACTGGTGGCCAGCCAAGAAACTGCGGCATTGTATAAGGAAAGCTTTCTTTCCTGATCCCAATTTACAGCTCATATAATCAAGAGCTGAAGAGTGCTATGAAGTTTTATTGATCAGTAAAGCAAGATGTTGTCTTGGAAGAAAAGATAAAAGTTTCCAAGTAAGCAATTTAACACGTTGGTTATAAACATTATATCACACATCCAGGAATAAACAATGGTTGATCTAAGGTAAGAATAACTTCGTTTTTGATCATAGTTATTTCTAACTTGCCTCTTTCTCTGAGAATTGTGCAAAAAGGGATTTTTTTCTAATTCCTGCAAAGCGTCTCTCTTTTCCAACAATTGGTTTGGTACATCCAATCTGCTATCGCAGAGGCTTCTAGCTATTCTTTTGCACACCCTAAATATGGCTTTGGTTTTGACCACTAATATTGCAATGGTTCCAGCTCTCTTTGAGACTCCTCCATCAAAGCCACTTCTCCAAGTCTTGAACCTTGGTTCTGTTTCACTTTTGGGAGAAGGGTGAGGGTCCCCACATCTAGATCCAGCTTACCAAGAGATTGTAGAATTTGACTTCGATTCCCATAGAGTGAGCCAAGGTTTTGTAGAGGGAGAAGCCAGGGCGTGGCACCAGGATGTTCTGTCCAGGATTAGCAAGGACTGCTAAAGCTAATTCAATGGCCTGACTGCAGCCACTGGTCAGGATTACATCCTGGAAAGAAGGGAGGGAAGGAGCTGTGAGTCGAATGGGCACTTCATGGCTTTCAGTTCAACAGACCCACATGAAGATCAGAGCCCCTGGAACTTTAAATTATTATTGCACGCTTAAAATTAGGTGGGGAGTCAAAACGCAAGCCTCTTTCCCAAAAAATGTTCTTACTCTTTCTCAACATATCAGTGTTGTTACCTGGGCTTTCAGAGGTGCTTCTGGACAATTGTAGTAGCTTGCAACCACTTCTCGACAGGACAGGTAACCTATAATGGGTGGGAGGTGAGATGAACTGAGTGTTCAGTGCTATGGCTGAATTAAAAAGACTTATAAAATGGAAACTTCCTGAATTCCAGTCTTAGAAGCCTGCACAGGATGTTATTTAGCGTCCTCCCCCACCCTTTTGCCAAGGATTCCCTTAATATGATACTCTTGGACTTTCAGCTCATGTAGCAGAGGCCTTCCCCTTTGACCTAGTTCCCTATCAGGGTCAAAAAGGCTTTCTATGGGATCTCAAGGCCACTGTCTGTTAGTGCTCCACCCGCCGCTGCCGCCTTGCCTTGGATTTTTCCACAGAGCCCAAAGACTCACCCACAGATGGAGCATAGCCATTGTATTTTCCAGAGTCCAGTGCTTCTTTCATGGCCCGTGTAACTTCATCATCTGTAGGAAGGTTTCCAAAGACAGTTGGATCTCCTGTAGAAAAGTAGAGGGTGAGGTGCCTAGGTTGTCAGTGGCTGGACTGTATCGAAAAGGGTGAAGGTCAGAATCTCTCTGGACCAGCCAGAGCCACCTACTCACCTATGGACAAAGAAATCAGACCTTTCCTGGGGTTGGGCTCCACTTTCATGGCATCCACAATGGCTCGAATGGGATTGAAAGTTCTTCTAGACATTTCTGAAGCCCTGACCGCCCAGTGGGGCTTGCGGCCTTTTCCCTTGGGCAAAGAAGGGCTTTTTCCATTGAAGTTGACATGGACATCTAGGACAGAGGACAGGGCGGTGTTGTTGTTCACCTGGATCAGGCAGGAGTCCATCTCGGGAAGGGAGAGCCTGCAGGGGACACAGAACAAGGCTGATGCCAACCCCAAAGCTGTCCCTGTGCCTGCCATCAACTACCGAAACCTACAAGGTGATCGATCCAGGCAGCAGAGGGATGAGGGTGGGGGCGGGGTGGCACGTAAATTGCTACGTAAGAGTCTTCCTCTTATGTCCTGTACAGGTACCAGTTTAGCAACCACAACGCAACCAAGGAGAGAAAGGTATTGCAGCACAGCAGAACTATCCTTGAACCTTTCCTGGTCCTTCCCCTCCTCACGCACTCTGGGAGTATGAACTTTGGCCTGTGAAAAGCTGGCCCTTTGTGCACAGGATGATCCAAGTTCACATTCTGAAGGCTGTCAGGAAAGCAACTTATCCAGCTGCTCCCCTCCCAAACCCAGGAGATAAAAACCCATTACAAAAAATTTGATAAAGCACCTGAAACCAATTTGTTCTTCTATCTGTTAGAATGAGATCGCACAATATCAAGATATAAATGAAAAACCACAGAAGATTTCCATATTCTTATGCAAAGGGAGTATGTATCAGCTGTGGGCAAAAATGTTTTAGGTTGCATCCTACAGTTTTCAAAGTGTCAGCAGGAATTGTTCCACTTCACTTCAGTTATGTAAGTCACACCCTGCCTTCAATCCCAGTTGCAATGGGAAGAGGTTTCAGAGAAATTGAAATCAGTTCCGAGGACAAAAGAGTGACCAGGGAATAGAAAAACAGAACATAAAGGACCTAAGTATGTTTAACCCTGAGACAAGATGGAGAGGAGCAATATAAGAGCCCCCAGCCCAATTTACAAAAGAATGAATTCAGAAGAAGGTCAAGACGTTTTCTCTCTTGTTCTAGAGGACAAATACAGAATAATGGAGACAAGTTACAAGAAGGCACATCTGAATTGAATATTGGCAAAATCTTCCTAACAAACTGCAAAAGTTTGACTGAGGAAACGATTACCCAAAGAGTAATTGTGGCATATTAAACCATCCAGTATTCTCAGATTGTACTCCATTTGGAGCTGCCAGTCAGACAGGAAACTATAGGTCAGCTCCCTGCTCCTGGCACTGTCCAGTGTCCTCTTGTTCATTTGTTCTCTTTTTGGGGTTCTCCGGCATTGTGCCTGTACAAGGCCAGGTCATGCACAACAGTCTTCACTAGAGAGGGCACGGTTAGGAAGAGTTCAGCGAGCACCAAATGCTGCTCGAATTTTGAAATGACCCTTGGTTAAACTTATTTGTAGAGGGGGGTCACTGGTGTCTCTGAACCTGTTACTTTTCAGTGCTAGCACTGATGATGTTACCTAGTTTGGCTAATGAAACATCTGCAAGAAAACAACCAAGCTCAAAGAGCACTAAGGACCCCTCATTTCAACCCTGAGCTACAAAGATACTCCTCTATTGTTACTTGTAGTGCCTCTTGGTTCAGGAACCCCAGGTGTTGGTGACTTACCTGAGACACCCAAAGATGTGGCTACAGCTCAGTGTGATGGTGAAGATGAGCAGAGGAGCTTTCAATGTGATTGAACCCAAGGCAGAACCAGAGTGCTAGAACACAAGTCCTTTTATGCATGGCAAGCCTGCAGCTGCCTAGAGTCAAGAACAGGGTGTCAGCCTGGAGTCCTCCAGCTATTGGCTGATGTGGAGGGCTGTACTTTCCACCCAGGGACACCCCCAACTCTGATTCCATCTGGCTCCAAACATCTGGAACAAACACAGGCTGCATGTTAACTCTTTCAGACAAGGGCCAAAACTGTCTGCTGGGACCACATTGCTCCCCTTCCAGAGCCAACCATCCAATATGGGTAGAATTCTTCTTGGCCTACCTGACACCTGAGATCCATCTTCTCCCAGGGTCAGGAAAAGCCACCAGCCCAATGTAACCCCCATGGGTGAAAGAATGGACACCTTCAGAATCTAACCAAAGAGACTACATGATGCGAAGATGGGAGTGAAACCCAAAGAGTTAACTTCAGGCATGATCCAATGCTTTGCCTGGCATTTAAGGCAGCCTGATGCAATCCATGAGGCCCACCTCATCAGCTCCACGTTGCAAAACACAATAATTGATCCCAAATGCTCTAAGCACCAGCTGGGAATGGGAAGGCGTCACACACCAACAACAGATCTGCCCCCTCCTCCAACCATCAGTAATCCACTTTACCAATACCTAAAGAGGAAAGGGATTTCATATTTCTCCAGAATTCTGCTTTCTTTGGGACAGAGGAAATCCACAAGAAGTCAGTGGCTTTGTTTGATCCTTCTCTGAATCCTGGCACTTTACATAGAGAGCAGCTGTATTGACAGGCAAGAGAAGGACTCTGTCTACTTTCCTCTAAAGTACCTTCTTTCGTGAATCTTGGTAGAGACTGAGGATAAATATGTGCCAGAGTCTCCAGGTCATCAAAAGAATCCAACACTGAAGAATAAAGAAAAGAAAGGGAGGGTTGGCGGGTTGCCCCATTACTGTCTGTCCTCCCCCTTCAGGTCTTTCCATTCCGCCTCTGGCAGATTTTGCTCAGTGCTCCACCAACCTCCAAGGACAGTTGTTATTTCTCTGCCCTTCTCAAGTCTTGTGGAGGTCTCCCTCCAGAATTTCAGACTGCAGCAGACAAGGTCTTGCAACCCTCACAGGCAGCCATGCTCCTCCCCACCTCCATGGGCAACCCAGGATCTGTCCGCAACCTCATCCAAAAAACAGCTAGGTCTTGAATCTGCTTAATGGAGGGGATAGCAAGGCCTTCATACAGCCATCTTTGCTCATTCTTCCAACACGCACATGAGATTATTCACATGTTTCTGGTGCTGCTTCTGCAAGGGCTCATGTGTCAAGCAATGGCAGGAACCCAAATGACAGGCTCCCCAACCCCCTTGTAGCACCTAGCCCTCTTATTTCAGCTGTATCCCACACATGTACCTTGCCCCAAAGCCTAGCTCCTTTGCTTTAGCTGGGAGATGAACCAAGGACCTGCCTGAATGTGAATAGTTGTGTTCCCAGGCCCAAAGTGGTAGGGGCAGGAGGAAGGAAATAAGTGGAGATGGCAACAGGCAAAATCCTCATTTCTACCTGATTCATCCTCCCTTCCAACCATACCATCTGCTTATTAAACAATTACAAAGCCCATTGTATATGGGGATTTCTGCAAGGATCCCTATCCTGCTTTGGACAATCTTTCTGTGTTGGGGTTTTCAATCATCAGAACAGCCCCTTCACGTTCCGTCTTCAAGATGATTCTGATTCCCTTGTCCCTGCTCTTTCCCAACCCCAAATCAGCAAGGAAAAGGAGATCCCAAGAAGATTTCTGCTTTCAGATCCAAACGTGGCTGGACTTCACTGAAATACTTCATAGGTCATGGCAAAGGAACAAAGTAGTGGCCTTCCTCAACACCTAACACTGCCTTATCTATCTTTTATCCTTGCTTTCTTAATGAGTACATTTCATTCCTCCTTAGCTGCTTTAATGCCTCCCCCACACCCATTCTTGCCCACCCATCAAGCTGTACTAATAGAAATCTTATTTGTGTCCACCAGCAGCTCCAGGCACCCACCCAAAGCCTTGGGTAGGAGGAGCAGGACAGCAGAAGACTCTCCATAGCAAGTGGCTGAGTCACAGGAAAGGAGGGAGTGCAGGCAGGCGAAAGCCCCTTCCATCTCCATCTCCTCCTGCGCCAAATCCCTCTTTGAAGCCAAAGTCAATATTGACTCATTTCGTCACTGGCATTTGACATGTGCTTTTCTATTACTATCCACTTGCACAGCCTGTTGTCTGTGGCCTCTTCCCCTCTGTGGCCTTGAAGCCCCAGTGAGCTAAGCAAATAGACTTCAGAGGCCTCTGTTGACTTCAGCCGCAGGCCTCCTCTGAGAGGGCAACTTCTCAGCAGAATAACGCACTTTTGTGGAGGAAGAGCTGGCATCTGAAACTCTCGGAAGGGACGAGCCTTCTGCCACTCCTCTGGTTGCATGTTGGCCAGGAGGTGCTACAGGGGGCGGCAGCAGCCACCAACTAGCCAAGAGTTTCTTTGTACTATCAGAAAAATTACCATATTCCTTCTCAGAGCAACATGCCCAGTGCTATGATTCCATGAAGCAGAGCAACAGGAATGGGGCAGTGGTCCTGTTGGCCTCTTCTCCAAGGATGACCATGTCCATAACTCTGAAGCCAAGAAGAGGGGTGAGAAAAGAAAAGGCCATCCTTGAAGAAGGTGCCAGCAGGAATACTGGCCCATTCCTGTTGCTCTGCTTCGTGGAATGATTTCGCTGGCTTCCCCAGAGACCAGACCCTAAAAGCAGCACTGGGTTAACGGTGGGCACTTGCAAGGTGGGAATCAGCATTAATTTGGCTGGAGCCGCTAGACAGATATGTTCTGCAATTAAAGAGGAAGTCTGTTCAGTCTTGAACCTGTGGAAAGAATTGCCCAAAGTCCGTTGACCCTGAAAAACAGGAGGAAAAGGCTTAACTTTTAAATCTTGCAAAGACATAAGAGCTTGATTTTGGCTTGATTTCTACAGTAAGCCAAACCTCTACATATATATGCCTTTTTCCCCTTGTTGACCATAAAACAGCCCATCAAGCAATACCAAGTTCTTCAAGTTTCTGCTGTTTCTTTGTCCTGAATGTGGGGCTGAGTTTCTCACACATAAGAAATACAGTAGCTGTGCCTTTCTTGAAATTTTATAATCTGTATAGAGGCCATCTCCAATGGTAGGGTGGGTGCTTGTGGCTCCACACTTATTCTTCTTCCACAATCACATTAACCTAAAGCCACTACACTTGGAAGTCCTCCTTTCCTAGGTAAGACGGCTACCCACATCCTTGTGCTCATCCTTGGCTGTCCATTCTGTGATTGTTTGGCTCTGCAGCCTGAAGAAAAGTTGTTGATGGTACACTACAGAAAATATACATTGGCTTGGCTTCCAGGAGATTTGACAGGAGCCCAAAGGAATCAGTAGCCCAAATTTTTCTGCTATATTTATATTTTCTGAAAGAAATTATGGCCAATTTATATTTTTCAATGTCATTTCAATGTCCTCGTTGGTGAGTCCTAGCAACTTCTAGAGATAACCAACCACTCTTGAGTTGATAAAAGGATGTCTCAGGAATGTCTGGGTTACACTTGTGAGTAACAGATGGGAAAATGATCTGAAAATGAACCCTCTGGAGTATGTTACAGCTGCCAGGAAGGTTATGATTAAGGTTCTTTTGGTTTTTGGGAGTAAGCAATTTCCAAATCATTTATGAACAAATTAACAAGCATCAGCCCCCACACAAATCCTTGGGAAACATTCCCTGTGTGAGAATTGATCTGGTTTTTTTTTTCCTCTTATCACAGGGATGCTAATTCTGATCAGATGTTTTGGACAAGATAGATGGACACTTTCCCCCAGATGCAGGATCATGCCTTGTACTTTTCCTACATCAACAGCTTCATCATGAGGATATGTGGGCATCACCCTATGGGCGGGAATAAACCGCTTAAGATAAGCACTCAATTCTATGGATTCTATTCTATGGATAAGTAAGGATATTAGAAAGCCATAAATGAAGAATTTAAGCAACTGATGTGATTTGAGAACAAGCTTTATGTATGAAAACAATGGTCAAATGACCTCTTCTGTTTAGTTTTCTTCCCATCCTACGTAATTCTACTTTGGCTGGTCAGATTTGTCTCCCTCTGAACTTTGATTTTATAACCATCGGATTTATTGTCATCTTGTTTTTCCCTATCTGTGTGAGAACTCTCACAGGTCTCTAAAAAAACAGCTGGCATGACATCTGTGTGCTGCGGTAAGCACTGTAAAAAAAGAACAACAATAAAATCTGGAGAATTAATTCTATGCACATACAGTACTTGTTATACTCTGATAAACAATCAATGAATGTTGACTTAGTTTTGCAGAACTCAGATTAAATCTTCTTTGGCAAGGCTTCTTTGCCTTATGCTTAGTAAATTTGGTTCTAACTTGCTTACTTCAAGTTCACCTACCAAAAAATAGATGGTGACTATTTTCTGCTAAAGATGAGCAGAAAACAGAAGTTATTATCTGCTTGACAAGTATTCAAGATACTTTCAGGAAAGGACAATGCAGATCTGAAAAACATTGTGTGGTTTCCAATTATATAGATATAAAGTTTATTGTCATTGTATGTATATACACGATATACCCATACAACGAAATTCACATAACACCCAGAGATCAAGTCCAACACACATGACAATCCCCAGACACACCCCCACCCACCAAAAATTCCCCACCCCTAAACCACCCAAGCATCCACACAGCAGACCACTAAATCCTTGAGGTAGTGAACTACAACCGTCATAATAAAGAACATGCAAGTCTATCAGAAAATATTTAGTTTAACTTTAAGGTGAGAAAATAGGACAGTTCCAAATTCCACTCAAGGTTCAATATCTGAGAATTGGACAGTGCCACATGGAATATGAAGGTTGTGATCAGAGTCAAATGCTGGTATGGATATATTAATTAGATTTCTTCAGGCAAATATTAAAAAACTGCATCTGCATAATTCAAAGGCTGTGCATAATTTCATAGCATTTTAATTGGTCTTCATGATTACTTTGGCAACAGAAGACATTTGGACAGGACAAGCACTGGTTTGTAAATCAACCTATTGCAGGTCACTGAGTGAGCTGATTTCAAAAGACCGAGATTTGTGTCCCTGTACTGCCTACCTAAGAGTCAGTTAAATCATTAACTACTTCTGAAAATAGTTGTGTTCCATTAGGTTTCTGGATGAAAAGAATAGAACCTCTCCACCTTCAATGAACAGCCAATAACCACAGGGGAAGCTTTATGAAAACCTGACATGAAATTGTTCCTGTGACTTTCACTAGAGTTAATGCATCAATGAAAATTTGCTAGAGAATACTTAATTTCCTCTGCTGGGGAGGATGCAAAGAAGAAAGCTCCCCATGGGGAGGGGGGACTTCATAAATCTTTTGAGGAACAAATGTTGGTTATTCTTTTGAAACATAATTTAGCATCCTATTCAATTCAGCCATCCTTGGCTGAGTTCTCAGAATTAAAAGTCTTGAGACCAATTCTACAAAGACATTTTTTAACTGACAACAGTTAAAACATTGGCCAAACACTGAAAAATGCAATTAGGTTGTACTGTGCAAAACTATTCTTGAGAATTTGCACACAATGTATGAGGAATGATGACTGTTGCACTGGAAAAAATTGAAAAGAGATTAAATAGCAAAGCAGGATTGTTTTTTTGGAAATAGTTCCTGGCTATTTTATAAGTATTCAACAGTACTGTAATTTCCTACATACACAGTGAAAAGGTTTTTGGTTTCACCCCTCTATTACTACATTCTTCCACTGGGACAGATTCTCTCTTCTAACTTGCAGGGATGGACATGTTCAGCTCTTTTGGAAAATGTATAACGTCTGCTTTCTTTCAGACACTTTTTTCCTTTGTCATGCATATAACCACAAAAGAAAATGTAACAAAAATAAGATACTGGTGCTTAGTTGAAATCCTTAGAGAAATGAAGGATGGTCAATGTACTTAATATTTCAAACCAGAATAACATGGCCAAACAAAAGAACTGAGCTTGGACATGAGCCATGTAAACAATTCTGAGACATCTTTGTTCATGGATTTATGATACTGTCTTGACCAAATGTAAAATAGCAGTGCCTCACAATAACTTAAAGTAACCTTTATAAAAGTTGACAATTGACCAGTATGAATTTTGGAATGGTACAGCATTATAATTTATTTTAACAGTGAAATGCAGGAGTGCTGAATTGTCGTCAGCATTGTGTCGTATTAAGGAAGGTTTACCCATGCCCTGCTCAGCTTGACTTATCTGATTGTGCTTGGAACAGCAAACATCGGGGGACTTCCTCATCAGCCATCAGCTCAGAGTTCTCCTGGGTGCCTCAGCCATCCCTCCCTCCTAGCTGAGCAACTAGGTCATTTCAGACTTTGAGCTCTGCTAAGGAGACCCATTATGGTGAGACAGACGATATCTAACCAGATGCATCTGGGAGGAAGTTATCTGATCTATTTTAAAATCCAAACCAGGAAGAAATAATTCTGGACATGTAAAAATTGTACCTGCAGATGAAAATCCTAAAATTTCAGAGCTATCAGCCAGATTTGTAACTATTGCTATAAAAACAATTTTTTAAATAACAACACTAACTTGGGATTTTAAGTGTCTTATGACAGGGGTCCCCAGGAACTGTGGACCAGCACTGGGCTGTGTCATGCCAAAAACAGGAATGCGCAAACAAGCGAAGCCCTGGGATGCAGGCAGCATGTGAAACCACACAAGGGGTCCACGGAAAAACCTCTCTCCACAGAATCAGTCCTTGATGCCCCAAAGGTTGGGGGCCGCTGTTTTATGAAACATTTATTAAATATTTTACTTGTTAAACTGTTTTATCTGAGATATGTGATAACTGTCTCCTAGTACTTGAGGGCCTATCACAGAGAAGGTGGGATTCTCTAAGACACCAGAGGGCAGCACAAGAAATAATATAGGTGGACTGGACACTTGTTAAAGAGAGATCCAACCTAGAAGAAGAAATTTTGTGACAGTGAGAACAATTAACAATTAAGTTTGCCTCCCAGGGTTGCAGGTGCTCCCAGTCCCATCACTGCAGGGTTTCAAAAATAGATTGGACAACCATTTGGCTGGATGGTATAAGGCCTTGAGCAGGGGGTAGCCGCTAGACGATTTTATGTCTGTGTCTATCTAATGTCAAGTTTACATTATATTTGAACTTGCTTGAGAATACAAAAGCAATATAATAAGAAGTAGCCATCAACCTAACCAAACTAAAGGAAAGTGCAACGCCCAGCATCCCCACCCCAACATTCCACCTGCGAGGGAGGAGACCCCGAGGCCTGGGAGGAGCGACTGGTCCCCACAGCCCCGGGAACCGCCAGATCCTGGGGGGCCCATTCCCGAGGGCAGGCGCTGCGGCCGAGCAGGGGCGCGGCTTTCCCGGCAGGGGCTTTGCTGGGCGGCAGGGCAGCTTGACGCTCCCCTGCCACAGCTCCTCCGCCCGCCAAGGAGCTCTTCCCTCGTTTGCTGGCGGAGTTCCCGACTTTTCCTCCAGCAAACGAGGGATTCGCCAGACCCCAATCGCCTCGGCTCTCCCTCCGGGCGGAAAGGCAGGAACGGCACAGGGGCGGTGGGGCGGTAGGCGCCGCTTGCCGGAGGAGGAACCCGCAGGGCTCTGTGCGGAAAAGGGTAGGAGGGGCCGGCCCGGCGGCGCTAGGACCGAGAACGGAGCCACAGAAGCGGCGCCAGCGAGCCCCGACGCCCCGCGCCAAGCGAACTGAGCTGTCGGATTAATGGAATAAACCGAGTCGGGAGGCTCCCTTCTGGCGCCCTCCGGGAGGAGCTGCGGGAAATTTTGCGCGGGGCAGGCCAGCTTTCGGCGCCTGGGAGAAGCGGCCGAGCGTCCTGGGTCTACGGGGTCCGTTTTGCGTGAGGAGCCGGCGGCGAGGGCTGCAGCTGCCTCTCGTGGACCCGACGGGAAGGGCGGCCGATGGCGGGCCCGACTGGTCTTCAAAGCAAAGGCGAACGGGGCCGAGCCCTCCTGGCTGGAGAGCGAGGGATGGGCCGGCACTTGTGGCTGCCTCCCGTCCCTCGGGCTCTCTGCCTAGCCGGCTCCCACTTGTTCCGTCTCCTCCTCCTTTCGGCCCGGGACTACTTACCGCTAGCAGCCCAGAGCGGCACCCGGCGGCTTCAGCGGAACCCACGCGGAGAAAGCCCAGCACACGGGAGGCCGTCCCGAGTGAGGCTGGAGCCCGCGGCTCGGTGCCAGCGCTCTTTTGTCGCAATGGCTGGCACAGCGGCGGCTTCGGCTGCAGGTGACCCGGAGCAAAAATATCTGCGGGGCTTTTCGCGGCGGCCGCCGCGGTCTCCCTTTTGATTGGTGACTTCCGAATCAGCCGGGACCGTCAAACCAAAGCAATCCCGAGGGACGAGCCTGGTCGGGCGGGAAGGAAAGCTGTGGCCACTCGAAGCCTCTCCCCCACCCCAACCCCCACCGCGCAGCACTTTTGCCCTGGACCTTGCAGGAGCTCGCCTTCAAAGCCAACGAGCCCCTTTGCTGCTTCTCCCTCGCCCAGAAACTGTCAGGTCTGAGGAGATCCCTATGAACCAATTCTTTGGGATCTTGCTGTAGCCATTTTTAAAGTCCCGATGAGGCTCCAATTGAGAGCTGGGAAGACGTAGCTGCTGAGCAGAGGCCGAAGTGCTTGAGTGGTCAAAAGATCTGCATTCCTCTACCCTTCTGGGGAGACCATGTGCCTGTATTTTTCAATACAGCCCCCTTGGTTCTGCCTCATATCTAGGGCAGCACATAAGACTGCCAAATATTATCCAGGGCCAACTTTGTCCAAGAAAGATTGTCCTGAGGCTGCTACACTTAGCACTGAACATCTGCCACTTACCAGCTTCTTTGCAGAGCCATGTGAAGATGGGATCAGCCCCTGGCCAAAAGGCATATCACCTTCAGCTCAGTCTGCCTTGAACTTACCCTATAGCACAAGTTATTACAAGAGCTGAGAATTTGGTTTTTAATTGTGCTATATATTTATACTTTATAAAGCACAATAGCTGGACAAAGTCTTAGATGTGAGATCCAGCTGTGGCCTCCTGGACTTTCTGATCCAATTTCTCCTTTTCTGTTTTACTTATAAATAAAAACTAACTTCTTTCAAGCTCGTATCTAGTACAGTTACTCTTCGGGAACTCTCAAATCTTTGTTTTGCAGGAATTGCAAAGCTTAATTCCAGTTGCAGCACGTGGACTTATACAAGGGTTGAGGGAAATTCAGACACATCACAGAAAGATTTAATCATGTCTCATTACAAAAGCAGATGGACTAAATTACTTTTCACATTTGGACATGGCTTTTCTTGTGGCAGCAAAGAATTGTTTTCAGCCACTGAAAGTATTTATTGTACAATTCACCCAACATGCCAGGATTAATCATCAAGCTTGAATCTGCTAAAACAATTTTCTGAACATGCTGAACTGCTTGTGGGTGGGTGTGCATATCCACTAAATCACAACCCATCAGCTGTGCTTTTGCCTAGCATGTACAAAACTCATACCAGTGTCTTAGTCTCTCAGTGTCCTTCCCTTCCAGCCATTTGACTCTCGGTGTAGCCCTTCAGTGCTTTCATCAGGGGTGGCTTAGATCAGTGTTGGTGAATCTTTTTGGCACCGAGTGCCGAAACGGGAGCGTGTGCTGGAAACCGGAAGAGCAGCCACCCAGCGTGCACATGTGCGCCAGAAACCTGAAGATTATCTTCCTGGCACGTGCATGCGCACTGGGCAGCTGGTCTTCTGGTTTCCGGTGCTCCCACGCCCGTGAAGAGCAGCTGGCTGGCACGCCAGAACTTGGAAGAGCAACGGGCGACGGCTTGCGTGGCCAGAGAGATGGCTCTGCGTTCCACCTCCGGCACGCATGCCATAGGTTCACCATCACAGGCTTAGATCCTATGCTGTGTCACAAAGAAAGCATGCTATAGCATAGCTATGCTATGAGGGAATGAACTTGGGGTTGCTCTCTGAAATAGCACTTAGCGCCCCTACTTCCCTCATGCATGCATACATTCCCTTGTAATTTTACTCACAGGCATACAAAGTGTTGCAGTTGCCTGTGATAGGTGAGCCACACTGTGGCAGATCTTAGCTTAAAAGAGAAAATGCTAAGACAATGTGAGGAAGGATGTAGGAGAAAGGTGATGAGCAACATGGACAATTGGCAGCTTATTACAAGCAGGCAAGAGGACTATCAGTCAATTGCCAGGGGCACAAACTACAGGTAGTCCTTGACTTACGCATACAATTGGATCTAGAATCTCAATTGTTGAGTGAAGCAGTCATTTAAGTGAAACACAATGTGACTCCTTTTTCATTCTCTGCTCAAGTACAACTGGTACTTTCAGTTGTAGACTTTAAGCAATTTCCTGGGTTCTTAAGTAGATAGAGTGAAGAAGCTGCCTGTTTGGAACTGAAATCCTCTTGGCAGAGAGCCCTTTTGCTCTCAAAAGTTCCTGCAGCCCACCAAAGGATTTCAGGTGCTCTCATGCATGGAGGGGAAATCCTTCATTGGGTTGAAGGAAGGTAGCTGAAATCCTGAAAATTTCAGCTCCATTCCCTCAGCCCTCAAAGGATTTCAGCTCCCTTTAGCCCTTTCACTTGAAATCTTTTCCTGCTGGCTTCTCAAGTGACTTTGTGGGGAAGCCAGCAGAGAACACTGCAAATGGTGATCATTTGATTACGGGGCACTTGGCAACTGATCATAAATGTGAACTGGTTGCCAAACACTTGAAATGTGGCTGTGATTGTATGGGGACAACCTTTTACCTGGCAGAAGTACTTTATGGCCCATAAAACACCCTTTCTGATCATATGTGGTTGCTAAATGTCCTAAGTCAAGGATTAGCTGTATCCACCAACTAGTGTGAGCAGTATATTCTGGTGGGAGTCCTGCCTGAAGCTTGATAGCAACTAGGAAAGGAGCAACCAGAGTGAAACAGCAGTTCCTCCCAACTACTGTCAGAACTTTGGGAAAGGCTTTTTTGAGACTTTTGTTTGAATTGAGTAATAAAAGACTGAGTATAAAGAGCTGAGTGGTAAAAATATGTATGTGGGAACATCATAAATCTAGAAGAGCGGAGTTGACTCAGAGCAGTAGCCTGTTGGGGAAGGGGTGCAATACGATCAACCTGGTTCATACACTGTATTGTGTAGAGATTTGCTATGCCATGGTGCCAGTTCTTGGAAAACAAAGACCCTTCAGACTTACTAGAAGCAGATTCATTGCTTTTTCTGCAAAGCAGGCAGGGATCCAGGATAGGAATACAAAGGACTCCTTTATAAACACTTATCTTAGTCTTTCACTTCTGCATTAGACTAGTTTTTGTGAAATCTTGCTGAACTTTTGGATGACTGCACTCGCCATTTGGGACATGATGTCCCAAACCAGTTATTAAAAGCAGGACATCTCATTAAACCAGATGGTCTTTATTTCAGTGCCAGTATTACAGATACAACACAAATGTCCCAGAAGAACAAACTCAAATGGAACCCAGGACTGACAGACTCAGGAAATGAAAGGGGGGGGGGGTTGGAGCGGGAAGCAGCTTTGCAGTGGAATCTTGAGATGAGTCTTTCTGCAGCTAATGGGCCCCCCCTCCATCTCTAAGACGTTTGCCCAGGAACACACTCTTCCTTTCTACTCATCCTACCACAGCTGACAGCCAAGGAACAGACAAAAGGAGGTCCGAGATTTGGGATGGGGCACACTGAAAAACGACTTGCTAGAGCAGTCAGTCTTGTCCATCATGATGCTTCTTCAAAGAGGCACTGGCCCAAAATGGGCTTGGCTTCACTGCCCAATGTTCTGCCAAATCCTCTAAGCAGCATTTCTGTCCAGAACAGCAGATCCATACAGGGCTCAAATCACTGCTCACCAAGGGTGCAGTCATGTGTAGAAAAGGGCCCCAACATCAGGGGAACCCAAGGAGAAAAGAAGGGCACCAGCTTCCTTGAACAAAAGCGTCTAAAGATGGTAACCCGGTAAGAAGGAGCCAAGCCAAACCCAAACCCATCTCACCCACCCATCTGCTGGACACAAGGCGGCAATAGCAGCAGCAGCAGCAGCCCCCTTCTCAGGGGAGGGAGGAGACAGCACATGTCCCAATGTGCCCCCCCTTCCCCAAACAAGGGAACATGGCGTCTGTGGTGGATGGGGCTCAGCAGTTCAGGAGGGGGAAGAGAGTGTGCGAGGTTCGAAAGAGAGATGCTTCAGGATGAGCAAGGCCAGTGCTCCTCGTCCTCTGCAGCAGCAGCAACAGCAGCAGCAGCAGCTCCCCCAGCCACGGAGAGGCTGGGGAACTTCTGGAGTCACAGGCTCTGCCCAACATTCCTTTGGCCAACCAGGTAGGGTGAGGAGAGCAGAGCTCACTGCCAGGACTGGGGGGGGAAAGAGTTGACCTCTGCCAGGTCCTGCATTGCCGAGCCCTTGTGGTTGTATGTCAGCTTGATCCGCATGCGGAGCTGTTGCTGCAAAAAACCAGAGAGGTGAAAACTGAGTAGGGGGTGGAGAAGAGCCAATGTCCAGCCCTAGCCAGATAAGATACCAAGAGGGGAGTCAAGCGAAGAAGAAGCAAAAACCGCCTCTTCCTTTGCCCAAGGCTCCCTTGCTTCCTTTGTGCCTCCCTCTTCAATCTGAACAACCCTACTAAAGGCCATCTGAAGGAAGACTGGAGAACTGCCTCACTTGTGTACCTTTTGCGGATTCAGGACTTTGATGACTTGTGTGATGGTCCCTGTGTTAAATGCTGGGATGCTGCTACTGCTGGGAGACAGAAGCTGCAGCTGGAATGTCTAGAAAGGAACAAATAAGGGAGCAGGCTGATTTCCTGGCAATGCCAAGCATGCCCTCACAGAAATATTCTGCAAGGCTGCTAGCAGCAGTCTTCTGATGGCCAAACCACATCTTAGGTTAGCCTAAGACCTGACTCACCTTTGGTACCGCAGCCTGGAAAACAAAATCTGTCATGTCCACATCAGTGCTGTTGGAGGCCTGTATGGTGATGACGGTGACACTGGGGTTGGTGTTGGAGCGCTCAAAAGCAAAATCAATCTTCAGCCCATTCTTGTTGTAGGCTGTGATTGGAGGAATGCCTGTGGAGAAGCAGCACTGCTCAAGTCCTGAGGCCGCCTGCAACCTCCCTTACCTTTTAGAAGCTCAGATTCCAACACCCTCACAGGTGGATATGTGAGGAATCACGCTGCAGGGGAATGCCTGGCTTTTGTTTCATTCTCCTTTTAATTCTGGTGTGGTGTCCTGGAAACTGCCTGGACCGGTCCCTGCGGTTTTCTTGGCAAGGTCTTTGGAAGGGGCTTGCCACTGCCTCCTTCCTAAGGCTGGCTCAAGGCCACCCTTCTGGCTTTGTGCCTAAGATGGAACTAGAATTCACAGACTCCCGTTTCTAGTCTGATACCTTCACCATGATACCATGCTGGCTCTAGAAAACCAGGCTATGGTAATCAATATTACACCACAACCCCACAAGAAACTGGCTTGTTTGCTTGAGTTGGTTTGATTAGCAATACTCTTTTGTTTTTGATTGGGGTTCTCAGTCAACTTGGGAAATAAATTCAATAGAAACGAGCTGTATACATTTCTATATGTTAGCAATCTCTTTCCATATATCAGACTAGCTCATGTCCAGAGCATTTTACATTCTCACCAGAAGGTATGTCATTGAAGATGGGTGGTGAAGAAAGTCCATCCAACAGAAATGGAGGCTGTGGTATCTGTGGGGCAGGAGCTGGAGGGCCTGCAAAAGCAACACAGAAAGTTCTATGGCTCCCCAAAACTGGGCTTCCCACCATCCGGATTTTCTCCCACCTGAACACAGGATTTCACCTGTTGCTGGATTGAGATCCCCAAGGAGGTCCAGCAGCTCCCCACCAGCTGAAGCTGCCTTGCTGGAAGGGGCCGTTGATATGACAGGAGTGATGTCATTGCTTCCCAAAAGATCCAGCAGGTCATTGGCCTAACGAAAAACATGGAGACAGTCCATTAATCAATCTAGACAAAAGACCAAGCAACTCAGTAGAAAACACCCAGAGAAGCAGCTAAACGGGAATTTCTGAAGAGGAGTAGCAAGAAAACCATCAACTGATCTTATGGTAGTTTAAGTCACTCTTGCAGCCACTTTTGTTGAGAGCATGAATTCCAGAAAACATTCACTTTTCTTACCTGGCTGGCTGGTGGCAGGCTGGACAGAGGTGGCTTGGTCTCCAAGATTGTTGGCTCTGCTTCCCCATTGGGCTGAGTAACATCTGTAGGACCGTTAGCTGCCAATTTCTCCAGAACTGGCATACGTTCAAGCAGAGCTGACCTGCAAGGAAGCAAGGTAATCAAATCCTATGGTTCTATTCACATGGAGAACTGCGGTAGAAGGCAATTGCCCGTTGCAGAGGGTCTCTCTGATAAAGGAACAAGAATGGCCCAAAAATGCCTTTCTGTAGCAGAGGCACATCAAGCCATCAGTTAAGCTCTTTCAGCTGATAGCAGGCACTTGTAATGTGTGTTTAGGACATAGCAAACAGATCAATAATAGCGGTTTTCTGTTAGGCACAACATACTGCACAAGAACAGTGTTACTTTATCTAGTCTTAAGGTATATTAGGCTACGTGAATTTAGCCAGTGATGTAGTTTTGCGAAGAACTTAGGAAGTGGCCAGTTACCATTGATACACTCCGAGAAATGCATGGTTAAGTATTCTTAAATTTCAGAAGTGTTTCTTAGATAATCTTATGTTGTCTACTACTATCTGCCCATATTGGAAATGTGACTTCTAAACTAATTAGAAGACAATAACTATCCTCCAAAAAAGTATTTGCTCTTCAATAGAGCCGCTCATTATTTCAGGACACTAGTAGGATAGCCGACTGAGCAAAGATAATGTACGAAGAGCTGTGATATCAAGTCTATCTTTCAGCAGGAGTCTCTCTTCAGTCTCGTCATATGCACCTCAAGGTGCACCATTGGACAATGAAGAGTTTGGAAAAGCAACGAGACCTGGGTCTCCAGTACTCACCTCATGTGGTCATACTTTTTGAATAAGGCATTGTACTCTACTGCCCTCTGCTGGAGCTCCACATCAATGCTGCTGCCATATATCGAGACCACCTTCTTAATGCGACTACAGAGAAAGAAAGGGAAGAGGGAAGAAATGGTGAAGGCAGCAAAGAGCTTACTTTAGCAGGCCTGCCAGTTCCAAGCCTTTTGCTACAGCAGGTTCGAGACACAACTACCATGGCCCTGGTGGCACAGAATGGATTGCCCATGGAAACACCTGACCTCCGTCACAAAGTTTTCCTCTGAGGTTCAACAGAGAACATGGCACAGGACACTCCTCTTCCAAATGCCAGCTTCCTGGAGAGTTTGGCTCTTTTCAGAAGCTTTTAAGCAGAGCACTAGAGACTCAGCTGCAAAGGCAAACCTCTTCCATACCCCAGAGGACTCACTTGACTGTGCAAGTGAACCGCGTTGACAGTTTCATGATGGCGGTGAGGGCATAGCCCCGTGTGACTGACGCCGTCAAGTTGGAGACAAGGATACTTTCCAGAACATCAAGGACTTCATCCTCTGTGACCTGGGCAAACCAGAGGTTTGGACAGGGGTAAGGAACCAGGGAAAGCAGCTGCCTGGCCAAAACCTCACGCTCCAGAAATCACAACCATCCTCTTCCCTTCTCCAGTCAACAAACCTGGATTGGTTCTTCCTCCTCACACTGACCAGATACCAAGAGATCTCCATATTCACCAATGCACCAGGAAGCCACCTGTACCAGGGGTTGCTAGCAGAGGAGAAGGAAAGGTGACGGTTGATAGTTCAGCCATGTTCTCTACCTGAAGACAATCAAAAGAGTGTTCCCGCCCACCCCCACAGGACTTACTTGGGAATAATCTCCCAGAATGGCTTTGTAGAGTTTCTGTACAGTGTAGGCATGCATCTCCATGCTGTTGGTAATCAGCTGGATAAGGTTGGGCACAGCATCATCACGAACGTAGCTCCCTGCCTGGAGTGGGTGGGGAAAACTGACGATATTACACCTTAGCCACGGTTTGGCACTTAGAAAGAGGTTTCTATTGGGAAAGCTAGAGACGTTGGACCAGCAAATTATATAAAAATATAATAGAATGTAAAATTCAACTCTGTAAGTCCCTTACAATCAGACTGATTCCAAGTGCTCAGATAAAAGTGATTAAACTGATAAAATAAAATGCTATATTAGCATAACATAGTTTGCAAAATACCATAATTCAACTCTCCTCAAAACAGCTCAGTCAGTGACTGTTGGAAGTTATGATGGCACTGAACAAATGGTGGTTATGACCAGTCCTTAGAGTTCCACCCATTCCAACAGCCTCTCAATGCACAATCAAGATCTGGGCACTTGGGAACTCATTTGTGCTTCCCACTGGTTGCTGTGCCCTGGTTGCTATTTGTGACCTTCCCTGCCAGCGCCCACAGAAAGTCAGTGGCAGAGCCAGCAGGGAAGGCCACAAGCCTTCCTATCTTCTCCTCTCATGCACAAGGGTCCACAATCCCCTTTCCGCAGACTGCTACCAGGCCGTGGCCCGTAGGGAACTGAGCCGTGCAAGCGGCAGGCAAGTGTGTGGTTTCATTTGCGCACCCGGGGGTGGGGGGTGGGGGTGTATCTAGGTTGCATTCATGAAACCATCCCCCCCACCCCGCCCCGGGCTGCTGCCTCTGCCACTCAGTGGAGCCAGAAAGGTTGGGGAGCACTGCCATAGCAGTCCTGCACACCCACTCCAACCTTCATTGCACCTCCCTGATCTATGCCTCTGACACGTGTTCCTGCACCCTGCAGCCCCTGCCATTTCCTCCCCCTTGCATTACTTAGCAATGGAAATTGCATTCCCAACTGCTGTCATCAAAGATTACTGCGAAAAAGAGTTTTCCACTGCACATTGGTAGAATAAACAGAGAAAGTGATGAGGGATTCTTAAGTGGCCTCGCAATTCCGAGGGTGAAAGGGCTTCTAAAGAGGTTGACACAGCACGAACTATTTAAAATGGTCTTCAATAATCTGCATTATTTGCAGATGGCTATTGCAAACAATAAAAATAATCTATTCAATTTATGAGTTGCCTGACTCCCAATGCCTGAGCAGTTAAAAACATTTTATGCCTAATAAAAATACCTAATTGTTAAAAACATTTTAAACAAGAAAACAATGTAAAGTAAAAAGAACAGATGCAGGAGAGGCTAATACACGCCGATGGGAAGAAAAAAAGAAAAAAAAGAAAAAAGGAGGGTGTTTTCAATCACACTTGTCAAAGGCCATGTGAAGGGCCAGGCCTTCAAGGCCTTTTGAAACACCAGTAGGGTGTTCAAATCTTGGGGATAATCTAATTTCCAAGGGCTGCACTGAATTAGAGAAAGATGGCACTATTTAATTGAAAGAAGCATGTCAACCCTGCCAGACTGAACCAGTCAGGCAGATCTTATAGGAGACAAATCCCTATAAGGTAGGTCCCAGGCCATCATGTAGGCTTTACAGGCAGCACTTGAATCACACCCAGAAGCAAATTCACAATCAGTGTAATGCCTGTCATTTGTGGTATGCTTGGTTAACTGGATCCTTCCTGCCCACATCCAGCAAGGAGTCCCTGGCTCTCTTTCAATGCAGCCAGTTAGACTATGATGAGCAGAGCACAATCCCACTCTGCAGCCACTAAACAAGGACGCATCAGAAGGCCTGTTGCCTGGCATACGAAATCATAGTGAAGCCTCTGTAGAAGCCATACTTACCGTTGTCAAGACGCGCATGATTGTATCTATGTGCCAGCGTTTAGAAGGAGCATATCTGGAAAATCAACAAACATATGTTCAGAGAGGATCGTATGCCACTTATCTGCTCGACAATTTCCAAATTTTCCCACATATTCAAGCACAATTACTGGAGTAATCTAGATTGTGTTGCAGACATTTGTGAACTGAAGTTAAACCCTGCACTGGGGCAAAGGGGGATTTCTGGGGGAGCAATGATGATGATCATCATTGTTAGTTCAGTGCTCAATGGCATCTGGGCCAGAAGTATGGCCTAACGACATGATTCCAGCACACAAATGTACCACCCTTTCTCCAATGGAATGCAATTTCCGTAGCTGTTCAAGTCAACACAGCAGCTAAGAATGGGGTGGCAGAGCAAGAAGAGAGTTTCACTGCAAACAGCAAAGAAACCCATTACTTCCCTTGCTTAGTGCAAAGGTCTCTCCAGTCAACAGCTTCTGATCCAGACACCAGTAAAACCCAAGGTAGCCCTTTCAGATGAGATAAAACCTCTTATACAACCAGTTAGTCAAGCAGGCTTTCCTACAACACAGTCTCTAAATCAGGCAAGTCCAATCTGTGGCCTTGGACAGATAATACTGCAGCCCCACAAGATCGTAAACTTTTAACATTATGTGATTTATATACATTAACTATATATATTTTATATGAGGCGCAAGACAATTCCTCTTCACTCAATGTGGTCCAGGCAAGCCACAAGGTTGGACACCCATGTTGTAAATGTTGGTGGCAGGATTAGAATGGATGGCAAGACTGGCCATAAACAAATCTATGGAAGCTCTTAAGAAGAAATCTTACTTTTCTGCTGCAAGAAATATTCCTGATGCACAATCAGCCTTGAACTCAGGCTCACAAGAATCCAAAAAATACAGCAACTCTTTCATCATTCCCCGAATGTTGTTCCCATTCACAAGAGCAAAGCTGAGTTCCATTGCACGCCTGGGAAAGGTGAAAGATGAAAGGGATTCATTAGCCATAGGGTATCATCAGGAAATGACACCCAACTTCACCTGATGTAGAAGGAAGAAGTTGGGGCCCTGTAAGAACCATGGCACCCCTGGGAGTATTTCTGGGGCCACAGGTATGCCTGCTTAGTGACTTGTGTCTACCAAGTCATTCTCAAGTGTCATCCTACATCTGCATGAATCAAGAGGCCACATCTCTTAGCACTGCCAGATTGTTTCCTCGCCAATGAAATTATCAAATTTTGAGTAGGTCCCAACCCAGAAAGAACCCTTCCTGTCCTCCAATGGCTAAGCAAAATTAACCAGGTATGCATTTAAATTCTCAGTTCTGATAATTTCCTAAACTTTGAGATCATCTCCAAGGCAGTAATGACTACCAACCTCTGACATTTCAATACTTCAACAACAGTGATTTGCTAGGACAGCTTAATGAACAACCAAGAGAACTTGCATTAAGTAGTCACTGAAAAATTAAGAGATCCGTTAAAACTGCAGCAGATAACCATTCTTTTTTACATTTATATTCAATAACAACATGCCAGACAAATTGCAAGACAGCCCTTCTTTCTTCTGACATCTTAAGTCTCTATCTACAATTTATTAAATCTGTCCCAAAACTGACTCAAAATTCCACAAAGCAGAAATTTTGTAGGAGGCAGATCTCTTTTTTGATGCAAAAATAGTTTCTTCAATGATAGAAAGGATGAAAAAGACATCAGTGAATAAGACCTAATCTGAAAATTAGTGATGCGTCTTAAAAGTAGGACTGCATTTTAAAACTGTGGATAGGATCTGCAAAATGCTGGGTGATTTGAAAAATTAAATTTTATAGCCTCTGCCCCACCTACCCCTGCTGGCTCTTACAACTCTACCTGGCCTTCCAAATCTGATAAGTTTTTCAATGAATATTTAGTTCTCAACATCAAAACATTTAAACAGTAAGCAAAACTGCAAGCTATTCTTAGGGCACATCATTATTTTTTTATCCAGAGCAAAGGACAAAGAAATTTACTATAATGGATAGATTACTCCAAAGATCTCTAGGGCTGCTGAGATCCACATCTTGACACAGGCAGAATCTTACAGAAGCCACCTAGGGAAAACAATACTTTGGATATAGTACAGTGGGGCAAAAAAGTATTTAGTCAGCCACCAATTGTGCAAGTTCTCCCATTTAAAAAGATGAGAGGCGCCTGTAACTGTCAACATAGGTAGACCTCAACTATGAGAGACAAAATGAGAAAACAAATCCAGACAATCACATCATCTTTTTAAGTGGGAGAACTTGCACAATTGGTGGCTGACTAAATACTTTTTTGCCCCACTGTACTTGGCTCTCTGGGAAAGACTAGCTAAAAAAGAAAAAAAGGCAGAAGAAACACAGGGCAGCTATAGAGTTATCTGTGATCACAGCCTGGCCTTCTCTTCCAACTTCATTCACCGTTTGATGGAGACATCCAGATCCTTTAAGCAATCCACAATGGTGCTCCGGTGTCGCTGGACAGCATTGTGGTCAGTCTGCACAGTTTTCAACAAGGACGTCAAGGCTACATATCTGAGAAACAAGAAACGAATACTTTAGATCTGTGATGGTGCAATTATGGCATATATACCACAGGTGGCATGTGGAGCACGCGAGCGTTGCCCTAGCTCAGCTCCAGAGCGCATGTGTGCGCCAGCCAGCTAATTTTCGGGCCTTCCGGGCCCACAGAAAGTTGGGAAACAGCCATTTCCGGCCTCCAGGAGAGTGGGGGAGGCAGTTTTCGCCCTCTGGAGCCTGAGGAGGGTGAAAAACGGGCCTACCGGTAACCTTTTTGCTGTTGCATGCCAAAAGTGGTGGGAGCGTGGGGGGTGAGCTGCGCGCACATGCACAGGGGGGCATTGAATTATGGCTGTGGGCACATGTGTGCGCGACCCCTTCACACGCTCCCTCTGCTTTTGGCACGCGATGGCAAAAAGGTTAGCCATCACTGCTTTAGATGATGATGGCTGTTCTGCACTGGACCACACTGAAGGGCTCCTGCAGAGAGCAAAGGGGCAGTCACGTCTATTCAAACTCCCAGAATCAATCAACAGCTAAGCAATGAAAATATCACATCGTGGCAAAAGAACCTAGATTGAACTACTACATTGGAGTAAGCAGAAAATATGTTCCTGGCTACACTTAAGAGATGCCTGGTGCTGACCAGAATGTCAGGCCAGTTTCAATCATAACATGCATTGATAGGCTTACCTTATATTCTTGTCATTATTGAGTAAAAACCGACCAAGAATGTTAATGGCCAGCACCTGCAGAGAGATAAAGATAAGGTCACAAAGAATCTCTTTGTCAAAATTTTCTTCTGCTCTCCAACAGAAAATGTCGGTGGGGGGGGAGGTGGGCAGAGTGGGAGTAGCAAGGCAAGACATTGATCAACCAAGGAATTAAAGTACATAGCTAAATCCCACTGGTGCCCCAATCAGACTTTTCCTTCTGAAAAGTTCCGGTGCTCCTGAGGAAGCCTGGAAAAGCGATGCTCCAATGTGGCAGCCATTTTTCCTTGGGGACCCACAAAGCCAAAGTCACGTACTCTCAGGCCGCTCTCAGACTTTATGTCCATGATAGTTAAGACGGTTTCATAAAGAATGGCATTTCCCACATTTTTGCTTGTTTCCGTGTTTGTGGCCACCTGGAATACAGAGGATGGTTTACAATTTTCTGGTTTCCAGTCCAAGACTTCCCAACCACCACCCGTCCACAATCCTCTCACCTGTGCAAGAATGTCATTCATTGCTTCACTGGAGTCATCATCATTTCGGCCAAGAATTCTCAGCAACCGCAGGATTCGAACCTGGAAAAGATTACATTTGTTGTTTCAGGTTCCTGAAGATGCCTTACAAAACAAGCCAATTCTGCTCCCTGCCTTCAAAACAACTAACCTGCAGAAAAGGATCACTGATACCCGAAACATCGTGCTCCGGAGAATAGCCTGACATAATAAGGTTTTTCAGAATGCGAACAAGCTGAGGTACAAGCTGAAAAGAAAAGATATCAAGAGTTGGATTTTGGACTCTATGACCCATGGTTCTATTTGACGAATCTCTCACAAAGAAAAGCCTCTTTGCTTAGCTTCTCCCCAGCGTATTTAACCCTTAGGATTATTTTTTAATGCAGTACTGTTGGATGGCAGCAGTCCATATCTCAGCACAGAAACTAAAAAGGGCGGCAGTTGCAATATGTAAAGTGGTGGGGTGGGGTGTCGTCATAAGACTGATGAAAAAAAAATCTCTGAATAGGCTCAGGTGGCTCCTATTAATAGAAGCCCACTGAATTCAGCCCTGAAGTGTTTGGAACCCAGCCCATCCTTCTCTCTGCCTCTTTTGCCACTACACACGTCCTGTGAAAACACACCAGAAAAACAGTAGTGAAGTGTTGCGGTTACAGCAATGCGTGTCTCTCCAAGTCTAACTAGCAGGGTTAATTCAGCAGAGAGGAGGAAGAGCAGCAGGCAGAGCATTGGCCTATACCAGCCTACAGCAAAGCATGCACTGCATTGGGGGGGTGGGATGGGAGCAGGGAATTGGGAGCACCTTCTTACCTTTTCATTCTAACCCACCAGAGCAGGATTCCAAGCAGAGAAAGGGGACAAAAGAGATGAAGGTAAGTACTGTGCAGAGAAGACTCAGTTTGCAGCATCAACCACCATCACCAGCCTAGACTCAGGCAGCCAGGACACTTGAGATGCTGAGGGTTCTCCTCTCCCAACCACAGCCTTCCCCAAGGGACAATGGCTTCTTCCCTTTGCATCCACTGGTGCCAGGCAAAGGCTAATCTGCTCCAACCTCAAGGCTAAGCGATGGAAGCAGTGGCAGAAGAGTTCCTGCCTTGGCATACATTGCTTTCAGTTACATCTGATAGGCAATTTGTTCATAAAACAGAACATGCCGAAGAGATTCTAACAGGCGGAAAGGGGAGCGGCTTATCGTGCGTGTATCTAACAGGACGGGAAATACACATCCTGGTCCACAATCAGGAACTATCTTGCCACAACCAGAACCAGAAGCTTATTCTTCTTGCTCAAAGGGCAAGAACAGAAACCCAACTCCACAAAACTCTCACATGGTCTCACCTTTCTGAAGTGGGCAAGCATGTCTGGACTTCTTTCACACATTTCAGTGAGGAGGACAACAGAAGTGTGAAGGACACCTGTGTGAAGGAGCACATGAATCCACATTTTATGTGGCTACTGCAGCACAATGTTATGGAAAGATGCTATGGCTAAAAAGAATTATTACCATGGTTCTTCTCATTCAACAGGTTTTTTGTGGCTGGCAAAAACATCTCCATCAGCTCAGGCACCTTCCTGATGACATGAACTGCACATAGGGCTGCCTGAAATGAATCAGTGCATTTTAAGTACCTTTTCAGTGCTCCCCAAAGAAATAGGCTATTTTATTTGAATTTTATTCAAGTTCTGGAATTTACAAGATTGGGGCAGAAACATTTGAAGCCTGCAAGAATAGGAGATAAACACAGCCAAGAGAAAGGCAACAACTAGGGAAATGCTCCCATAACTACAGCCTCCTTCCCAACAGTTGAAATGAAGTAAGCCAAAGTCTTCATGTAAGAAGACAGACTATTTCACCAGCCACTAATGGCAGAAAAATGCCACTTAGTCTCTCAGTGAGGTACCTTTTTCCTCAGGTAGGAGTTAGAAGTCTTCAGAAGCTTCTCCACCTCCCCAGCAAGGTCCCGGCACATTTCAGAAGAGCCCATGCAGCCCAAGGTGCAGAGTGCCAAGCCCTGCACATACTGGGTGCTGTGATTAAGGTCACTGCAGATTGAGAAAGCAACGGGTCAAGGAACTACCAGGAAGAGGCCAGGAACTGGGGGAAGAAGTGCATCAGATGTTGTTTCTGGACAGCCAAACTCAACTGTGTGTGCATTGCAAATGAAATAGTTTCTCAACCAACAGAGAGTTAAAGTCTCTGGAAGCCTCTGGCCAAGAATCACTAGTTTGAGTGCCAAGCCACCTCACACACATAATGATACGCCAGGCACCTACATGTTGTGAGTGGGAAGTTTGTGCTCTGTCCCAGCTCAACTCAACTACCTGGCTGTCTCTTACATTCTATGCAGGAACGCTTCTCTTTTCTGTCAGAGGTAGGAGAACACAGACTTCTCAGAATCAAGTCCCAAGCACTAGATCAATATTTCTTACTTCCACCCTCAGTCCCAGGAAAACAAGCAGCCTTACTTTTTGATGCAATTGGTCATGAGGAGATGAACATCCTGCCTCTCATCCAGGAGTAACATGGCTCCAAGATATCCAATGCGCTTGTCTGTGAATTTCTGAGAGGCAATCAGCTTTAGGCACTCCAGCTGCAAGGGGGACAGTAGAAGCCCGTTTAAGCTTTAGCAATTTTATTACAGAAAGATCTTTGCATGGCCAAAGTGATCCCCACCCAAAAATTCAAGGCTGTGTAAAGGTAAAGGTACATCATCTCAAATCTGGGGGCAGGAGAGGTGACCTATTTGTTCTAAGTCAGATCAAAGCTGACTTAATACCTGAAGTCTTATTTGGAAAACACCAACCTGGGGAAGGGCCTTTTGCCTGAATAATCCCATTCTCCTATTTTTCTGAAGTAACAAGGGCTGCCATGAAACAAAATCTATGCCACCATATAATGTGGAGAAATATTTTTTGGCCATCAATGGAAACTGAGAACCTCTTCCTCTCTAGTATCCCACTCCTGCAGGAGTTTCCAGAAGTTTTCTCCCACACTCAAAAGGGTAAAAACTGTAAGGCGCTCGGCTGCCCATCAAATGTGAATGCTGCATGTCCAGGGTTTAAATTTCAAGGATCTGTGAGTGCTCACCTGTTTAACATTTCAAAAGAAGGTGGCTCACCTGTCCAAAGTGGGCAGGATAGCCCAACATGTGCATGTACAGCAATTTAGCTACATTCCGGCAGCGGTATGTGTTGTCCTCTTCTCGAAAGGATGATCGGATAGCAGCACATTCTTTCTGAATCATCTCTCTTTCTTCTGCCTGTGTGCGTGCAGTCCGGATGGTCCGGATCAACTCCCGGAGTCTGATGGGGGCTGGCATCCTCTAATAAATGGAAAATAGATTAAATCAATGGCTGCAGACATATGACCGTTGCAGAATTTCCCAAGTAACAACCTCTTTGGTAATCTTGTCTCCATTTCCAGTATTTCTTATGGTTAATTCAGGGCTGCCATCCTAAACCAGCAGTCTCAGACTATTCTATAGAGTGCAACCCATGGATGTGTGGAAATAACAACACTCCTACTACTAACAAAGAATACCCCCTAGAATTAAAATAGAATGTATCTGTATTTCCTACTTGAAAAAAAAAAAAAAAAAAAAGGCAATGCTGTATTCACAGCAGCCCAAAATATGGATATGTCAGGTTAGGACCACTTGTTCAGCAACTATTCAAATACCAAAATATGATTGGTAATTATTACCAGTGACTGGAGTTGTAGCCATCACAGGGTCTCTGTGATCGTGTCATTGCGATCTGGGCACTCAGCCCCCAGATTGCAACTATCACGTAGTGTTCCACAATCACTTGATTTCTGATATTCCCTGCTAGCTTCTCAAAATCAAAGTCAGTTAGGAAGTGTGGGAATGCGGTGGCCATAGTACATGTATAGACCAGTTTAACTGGTTGGACACGTGTATGGAGCTTAGCACCGAAATAATCTGACTATGAAATGCGGGTTCAGCTGGATACTCTCTGAAGGGCCCTATTTTGTTCTCTCTTTGTTCAGAACATAGACTGTATTTGCAAAGATAGAGACATCTCCTTGCAGAACATTCCTGAGAAGTGAAGTAATCAGATAACGGGAGATGGGGCCCCTCGCCTGGCAGTAACTGGCAGCAAATAGTCAGAGTTAAGTTTTGTTTTTACCTTAAGTATCGCTTTCCTAGAATTCACGTGATTTACTGTAATAGGTAGAATGTGAAACCTATAAGGAGAATATATGGATGCTTTTCTATTTCTTGTAATATGAGATGTGTAGCCATAATAACGCCTTCTGATGACGCTGTATTTTGATAACTAATAAAAGAGGGTGACGGAGTCAGCTCTGGGCTCTCTCATACCGAGAAACACCTGTCCTTGTGTTTTTCCTAATCTGGACTAATCATGAGAAGCCCACCAGATGAATGCAACAGGAAGCTGGCAGGAAGTCCAAAGTCAAGGCCATGTGAGGTTCTTGCTTAACAACCCATGCAGCACCTTTGGGATGGCTATTCCCTCTTTGTGGTTTTTACAAATTATATGTGATTTGTCTAGCAATTTCTCTAGATCAATGCCAACCAAACTGCAGAATGACAGAAGTATTGCCTAAAATCTAAAAGAACATCAATACAAGTATAGTTTACTGTTTCACTTGTTTACTTCATGTTCTCCAAGCATGCTTCTTTACATATACCTGCATTCTCTCAACACTCTCTGCAATCTCTTCACATCATCAGAGCAAACTTATCACACTGTTTTTCAGTGTAATAAGTCAAAAGACGGATATGGTATCCAAAAACTTTGTTAATTATCAACCAGTCCCTCCCCCAGCTACCAGAAGCAAGTTTTATTTAGCGTTAGGATTAGCTCTTCCAAAATCTTAAATCTAAGATGACAAATCTAAGATGTATTCCCCATTGCTCGTGGATGGAGCTCTGCTAACCAAAGTCAAAAAAGATTATTCAAAAACATCTGTATTAGCAGTCTTCCAATTATTTTCATTATTGGATCCAGTGTGCGACTTAGGGAGCCATTCAGCAGAAGCAGCATTACTTAAGGTACACCAAAGTGTACTTGGTGAACTTTCAGTAATGCTTCTATAAGATGTAATGGGAACCCTATATAAAAATATGTAATATTAGGGTTGGATTCATGCATTGCCCTAAAATATAGCTTCTATGGCTGTGATTTAATTGTTTGCATTAACCTAAATTATTCACACTGAAAGTCAGGGGAATCTAATGGTTAATATATAATCTGGGGGGGGCAGGTTAAAGTTCTGTAATTCAACCATGGATTGCATTCATTGTTGTTGGTCCTGTTACTCTTCCAGCCTAATCAACCTCACAAGATGGTCACTTGGGGGAAAGATTAAAAGGAGACTCCCACATATACCACCCTGAGCTCACAAAAGAAAAACAGGATACAAAATCAGTCACCAGGAGGCTTCAAACAACGTTCTAAGTTATGCTATGATTTATTTGGTGTTGTAGCATGCTATATATAGTATTCACTAAACCATAGATAAAAAACATGATTTTCATCACATGTACTGTGATGAACTAACCCAGATAGTATTTTACAAGATCCATTTTCATAGACACAGGCAAATTTTTAAGATACAAATTCTTTTCAGAGGAATTTGCTTATGACAAACTTCCCTTTTTGCTCCTGAAAAATATCATACACATTCCTAGGAGCTTTTCCCTCCACAACATGGAAATTTAGAAGTTATTTTAGGATTTATTATATTGTATTACATTTAAGATTGAGTCAGAGAAGAAAGCAAATTAAACATTGTAACATAAAGCTGTGTGAAGGAACAAATTAAAATGATCTACTATAGACAATTGTATAGAACAGGGTCTCCAACCCCTAGCTTGTGGATAGGCACTGGTCTGTGGGATGCCAGAAACTGGTCCGCGCAAACAAGCGATGCCCCATCCATGGGATGCAAGCAGTAAGCGAAACCACCTCCCAGTCTGCGGAAAAACCTCTTTCCACAGAACTGGTCCCTGGTGCCAAAAAGGTTGGGGACTGCTGGTATAGAAGGAGAGATGAAAGCAAGAATTTGCTCAGTAGCACACATTTTCTTCATGGCTGAGGGTGTACCTGAGGGTGCAGGCTGTTCCATTATATTGGGGCCACAACTAAGAACTGTCTCTGCCCCCCTCCCAATACTTTACCTTCCTATGGGGGGGTCTGGACATGAGTGCACTCTGGAGGAGAGTACCTAGGAGCCCAGGCCTTATAGGTTAAGACCAGTACTTTCAATTGGTTCTGGAAGCTTCAGATTATACTATATCACCTATGGTGCTGCATTCTGACTAATTCAATTCTTGAATTATCATCAAAGGTGGCCTCATGTAGAGTGTGTTGTGGTAATAAAAACACAAAATGATATGAGGAAATTACTGCTGTCCTCAAAAATTGCAACTGGGGGTACCAGCTGAAGGTAGGCAAAAGCTCAGCCAGCCATAGGCCTGAGCTGTTACTTTAACAGGAGCCATGAATGCAACAGAATGTTTAAACCATAGATATCTGAGCCCAAGAGCAATCTTAATAGTCAAATCACAATATCCAGTATTGCAAATAAAATTTTAAGTTTTGTTACAAGATGCTCCCACATAGCAACATCAACAGACTTGCTAACCAAACGCATGGCACGTATTTACCCATGGTCAATAGGGTAATCCTACGTAATATTTAACCTCTCAATTTCCCGGTTTGCTTCCTTTTATCTTCAAAGTTTTGGAAGGGACCCCTTCCCTTCTTTGGGGGTCTTAACTTTTCAGGTTCGTAGCTAATCAATTGCTCTGAAATGCTACATGCAGATTTTGGAAAAAGGAATGAGCTGGAAGAAGGCAATCAGAAGGCTGAACCACTTTGACTAACGGGAAAAAGCCAGAACACTCAGAACTCTAACTTGCAAAACGGCCACTCAGGAGAACACGATCAAAAAGAACACAAACTGTTTCTCCGCGGAGAACAATTCCCGGGGCCTGTCCCAATGTCGGAAGTCGCTGATGGCATCATAGCTATCGGAATATTCTGGAGGAGAGCCGCCCGGCAACGCCGTCGTTCCGGGTTTCCCCGAGCGAGACAGCGAAGCTGGGCCTGGGCTGCGTCCTCGGGGCCAGGCCGGCTCTCCGGGGCACGACGGCCGGAGACGATATTGGGGCTGAGCCGAGCCGGGGCCCTCGCCTTCCGTGCGGAAAAGCGCCAGGCCAAGCCGCCGGGAAAAGCTGGGGCAGCCGCGAAAGGGGACTCGAGACGCACCTCCGCCTTGGGGGGGAGCGGTCCGGCCCAACCCCCCGCCTTTCCCCGAGCGCACACTCACCGGGCCGGGTCCCTACAGCGATGGCGGCGACAGCGGCAAGAGCCTGGCATCCAAAATGGCGACGGCGGAACCAAAGCACCGATACCGCAGGCGGAGGAATTCTGCGGCCGGCACTTGCTGGCTTATCTCCGTCTGGACGCGGCGGTTACTCGCTAAGACTGTTCGGCGGGCGGCCCCCGGGATGACCCTTTTTCGGAGCCCCGGCAACTCTCGCTGCGCGCGCGACTGCAGCACCCACCCGTAGGACTCGTTTCTCAAGCGGAGGCGTCCGAGGTGGGGAACACGAAGACAGCTCCGCGGCAAGCACTGATGACGTCAGACGCCTGCCGAGTCACCGCGGCTGTCGCGCCGGCCATAACCGCCCGGCTGGAACTCGCTGACGAGTATGAAGGTTCCGTCCGGGGGCACATCTCTTCCTAGGCGCCTGTGAAGCGGAAAGAATGGGAGTTGCACTAGTGTGAAGAGGCGTCGCGGATGGCCCCGCCCTCCGGAGCAGGTCCCTCTGCCCCTCGGGGAGGAGGGGGGCAACGGCGTTACGGTTAAAAGTTCGGCCGTCGAGCGGCAGCCTCCAACCCGCTGGAGAAGGCGCGGAAAATCCCGGTCCGAACGCTCTATCCCGGGCAAGGTGCCGCGGGGACGGGAAAAAGACCAAACGAGCTTCGAGGCCGGCAGCGGCTGAGCGTGTCTACCGCTGACCCAGAAGGTTTGTCCGGAGCTGCCCTTCGCCGGGATGGGGGTGGGGGGCGGTGGAAGCGCTCGCAGCGACCTTAGACGGCGCGAGTCTGTTACGAAAAGGTCAGCTTAAGAGCGGAACTAAGCCATAAGAGCCGGGTTCATTCGCGTGGGGAACCGGAGCGGCTCGCCGGCTACTCGAAGGAAAACGGCCCCGGCGAGAGAGATTCCAGCGGGCGGCAGTGGCGTCACGTCCCAGCTCCTTCCTGTAGAGTTGCTACGGCGACCGCCGGCTGGTGAATGATGTCATCTCAGCGCGCCCCCTCGCGCCTCGCTGGCATCACATCCGAAGCATTTCCGGCGCGCCGAGAGAGCGGAGGGCGGGGCCGGGTCGGCAACGGGATGGAGCCCGGGCGAGGCGGCGGCGGCGGCGGCAGAAGTGCGGTAGGAGGCCGCCCAGGCGGCAGGTAAGCCAAAGATCGCCGGGTGTCCGCCCTCCCGCCCTCCGAGCCTCTAACGCTGCTGGTTTCTTTGCCTCCGCAGGTGAGGCCCCCCTTCCGCCGGCGAGCGCCATGCGGGCGGCCCAAGAACGCGGCCAGGGCCGCCTCCCGCCCAAGAAGCGAGAGCTGCCGCCGTCCGCCAGCGTGGGCGACGGCGACGAGCCGGCCAGGTTGGCCGAGCGCGATCCGGCGGGGGAGGCCTTGTCGGAGCGGCCTCAGGCAGCGGCGGGCAGACCGAGCCGCGCGCCTTCGCGTTACACCGAGCCCGGGGACGGCGACCACCCCGGCGACGGCGACCACCCCAGGGAAACTCTGGGCAGCTTGACCGTGGACCAGTACGGCTTATACAAGGTGGCCGCGCCCCCGACCACCTTCGCCCCCGTGGTGAACGTGAGCCCGCTGCCTGCTGCTTACGGCCTGACCTCGCAGCTGCTGCACCAACAGCAGCAGCAGCAGCAGCAGCAGCAGCATCCATCAGTCCCCTATCCACCCATCCATTACACGCAACTCCCTGCCAGCCCTTTGCAGTTTGTGGGGTCACATTACTCACTGCCCTATACTGTGCCTCATGGCTTCCTCCCCAGCCACTTGCTGTCTCCTTCAGCTGGTCTCACCACCTCTCATGTCCCTCACTTTGTGCCCTACGCACCAAATCTCCTGGCCAGTGAATCCTGTCCTGCACAGGCGACCCACACTTTTGGCAAACCTTCTGCCTCTGTTTCACCCTCTGGCCCTTTGCAGCCTCATATCGGAGGCCACCTTCTGGACGTTTCGCACGGTCAGATTCCAATTTATTACCAGATGTCCCGTGTGCCAGCAGGTTACTCGACATTTGAGGCTGCCGTTGGTCTGAACTCAGACCAATCTTTGCAGGAGAAGCAGCTTGATCTCAAAAGGTTCACAATGAATGGGCCACAAAGGTCTGCTGTGGGGGCAAAGGAGAGTGAAGCTGAAGGGCAGTGGCCAAGGACTGTTGAAGAGTACAGTGGAAGTACTCCGGTCTTGAGAATGGAGGTATCAGTGCCATCTCAGCCAAGTACCCCAGACCTAGAAGTGCAGAGGGTAGTGGGAGTTCTCTCGGAATATCCTATTTGTTCTGCTCAGCAGAAGGATAACTTCAGCCCTCTTAACCTGTCTCATCGTAATGCTACAGAGCAGAAAGAGGAGTCAGGGAGAAACGCGGTACAAGTTACTGCTGAGAAGAGCCATTTGCAAAGACTCTCTGCGAAGTCTCCCGAGAAGCAACTCTGCTCTAGGCAAACTCTCAAAAGGTTGACTCTGGTCAATGGCAAACTAGTCTTAGGACCCCTTCAGCCTACAGTTCAGGAAAGAGTGAGCCCTGATGTACCACCCCAAGAGATGCAGCCGGAAGCAGCTTTTGCCCACTCCCAGGGCCACCTGCCCTCCCACTTCATGAAAGGAGCTATTATTCAGTTGGCTACTGGAGAGCTCAAGCGAGTCGAGGATCTTCAAACCCAAGACTTTGTGCGCAGTGCAGAGGTGAGTGGCGGCCTCAAGATCGATTCCAGCACAGTGGTGGACATTCAGGAAAGCCCCTGGCAGGGCTTTGTAATGCTACATTTTGTAGTTGGAGAACAGCAGAGCAAAGTGACCATTGATGTCCCCCCTGAGCACCCTTTCTTTGTGTATGGTCAAGGCTGGTCATCATGCAGCCCAGAGAGGACTGCTCGGCTTTTCTCCCTCCCTTGTCATAAGCTTCAGGTGGGAGATGTTTGTATTTCCATCAGTTTACAAAGCCTGAATGGGAAGTTGGTTCCACAAAGTAGTTCTCAGGGCACTATCCAAGAAAAGCCTGAGCAGAGTGGACTAATCCTTCGGGAGTCACAAGATCAGGTGAGGGAGAAGACTCCATTACAGAGAAGAGTAGGAGTATTAGGCTTATCCCAGGAACCCCCCTATCTGGAACCCATTTCTGTATATGGCTGGGCAGGTCCCAGTTTTCAAAAATTAGTGGAGGAGCCTCGTTTATCCCTGCTTCGCCCGTCATTTATTCCCCAGGAAGTCAAGTTGTCCATAGAGGGTCGTTCAAATGCAGGGAAGTGAATTCTGATGGTGGGTGTACCAGTGCCATGCTGGATAGTCTGGCCACTAATCAGTTTCTCTTGACAACCAAGAGATATCCAGCTCCTCCAGCTGTGTGCCTAAACCATTCTACCGGCAGAACTTCTTCCCATCTTCCCCTGCTTTCTGCAAGGTGAGATGAAGAGAGGGATCACCAGGTCCCTTAAGACGCAAGCACTTTAATTGGACACTTGCTCATAGGTAGCAAGATGCTTTCAGCAAGAGAGAGAGAGAGTCAGTCACTGGGGGGGCTAAGGGAATTGTCCAGTCTTCTGCTCAGGTCTTGGTTAAGATATTTTGACTAATTGGTCTGGGCACTGCAGTAGTCCAATTTGGGAGTCTCCGCATCTCCTCAGGGAGATATTTGTATATCTTATTGTATTGAGAAGAAGCATCTAGCAATCCCGTTCAGCAAATCTGCTACCCAGTGCATAGTTTTGTAACTTGCCACATAGAGCTATGGCCTTTTTTAAATAGGGGAAGTAGATAGAAGCAGAACAAGGATTTGTGCTTATTGGCAGACCCCTTAGTTTGCTGACTTCTGCTATAACGTCCCTGCCTAACTAATACTGTTCTTCCATGAAAGCTGCATTCCGTTTCTGCTTTGGCTGCCAGTACTTTCTCAAACATCCATTGCTGAGCCAGTGTTCAACTGTATAGCTGTTGCTTTTGCAGGCATACAAAGGCTATGGTTGAGGAAAGTGCCCTTTATCAATTGCCGACTTCAACAGAGACTAAAAAGGGGTAGTAGACATCATAAGACTTGTATTTTAGCAAATAGTAAGTAAAAATTGCAAGTGGCTGACAGTTTTAAGTCTGTTGCACTGAAAATGATGCAGAATTGCTTCATTTCATGGTGCCATACTGAGCATCTTCCTGTCTTGTTACTGTGCTCTTAGCTCTAGCCAGAGGTTTACTATGTTGCCTAGTTTGGTGTAATGACAAAATCTCCCTCCAAAACAGCTGTTACAACCACTACTACTAATAATTCTAAATGGATACCTTGGCTTATTTCTCATGGATGTTCTCTGATCCAGTGTGGCTTCAATTCCACTGCTTGGCAATTCTGCTAGGTCAGAGTGCTGAGTTTCTACATCAGCCCATCCCTAACTCTAGATGAAAGGTGACCTTGCTTTCTCTGCCGGGTTCTTTGCTGTTTTGTCCCAAAGACCCTGGCACTTTGCACTATTCCTAGCCACCTTTTGTCCAACATATCTGCCTTTCTTAACTTCCTCTCAGGGTCCCCTGAACTTCCTTCGTGTGCCTCCTGACTAATCTCTGTGCTCCTCTGTCTGATGCCAGATAAAGGGGCAGTAATTTCATGGCTGCAAACAAGTTTAATCCTTTCTCTCAAAATGGGTAGCTGTCTCCAGGTTGCAATGCAAGTTGTCCATAGTTGTTGAAACTTAGCCCCTCAATTTTGGACAGCTCAGCCATGTGGGTCCAAAGTTTTGTTTGTGTCTATATGGCAGACTGCTCACCCTCCTGTTTTCAGAGGCATGTCTCCGAGTTGACAAGACAGTTACAAGTTGCAGGCATATGTTTAGTCATTGCTCTGTGAGGCCCACAGAGACTTGAGAGAGCCAGCTACTTAGAGCAGTAAGCTATTTCTCTCATGTGACACTACAGAAAGTTGTGCACAATTCTAGCAATTGCAGGGGTGGCTTCCTAATACCCAATACTGTGGGATTGGCATCTTCCTGGCTGTCCTGTTGCCCATGAACCCTAAGAACAATTCATCTCTGAGACGGCATTTGTCAGATGCCCTTTCTTCTTGGAAGCTGCTTCAGTTGCCCCTTTCTTCAAGGGCACCTTAGCCTCAAAGGAGAGCTCCCTGAAGGGCTCATGAAAGGGAAAGCCTTTTGCTATCAATCATGATGGGGCCAGGGCAGGCCCAAAAGAAACTTCTCTGATGGTCCCTCTTCCTCCCCGGGTCCTTTTCCATAGATAGCACCTTAGCTGACGAGGACTGGATGCTGGATGTCACCAGAGTTGTACATGTTGCAGCCCTACAACCAATCATTATTTTTACTCTCTAGCCAGCGATATACTGGCAAACGCCTTAGGACTAGCCAAACCCCCAACTGCTTTTCTCCTCCCTGATCTTTAATGCCACATTACAGTCTAAGGAGGATAATCTATTTTATTGTGCTTTTTTTGTATCTGTTTTAAATAAATCCACATGTACTGTATATATGTATTTGGGGTGAGAGCCTTTTTCCTGTTTTTATGATTTAATATTGCTGTAAACGCAGGCTGTATTTTTATTGTTAAGCTCTTCAAATTTGCTCCATTTAACTTGGCTATAAATGGCATACACACACACACACACACACATATATATGCATGTGCACTCATATACACACATGTATGTACCTAATTATATGCCAATAGTTTTTCTTGCTATCTCTGTTGTTTACTTTGTGGAGCAAATTCTACCCAGAACGTAAGGACTGGAACGCTAACTATAACTCAGCATCATTTTGACAATTTAACGTGACTGTTAGTAATATTTGCAGTAGATTCATTCATGGAGTACAGGGTGCTGCACAGGGACAGATCATGAACTCTCCTTCCCTAATTTTTCATTGTTTCCCCCATATTGGTAATAACAGCTGGTCTTCAAATGTGACATGGATGCCAAAGACATTCACTGGTTATTGCTGTCTTCTGATTATACAGTCTGTGTTCAGTGTGAAAAAGGAAGACTGGTGCCGATATGGTCAAAATGGACAGAAGCAGCTCATCAAAACCTATGCAGTTCTCTAAGCTTGCTTTTCTGTTAGCAAGTAATATGTTCTGACAGCACTTAGGATTGTCCCCAAACAACAGAGTTTTTAAACAACATTCTTAAAAGTTTGCATATTTGTGTGACGGCCTAATAAAGACATTGCTGTAAGATGGATTTGGGGATTTTTCTTATAGCCAGCAAAGCTCACTTGTTTTAAAAGACTGTCAGAGATTGAAGTGGTTCATGACATGTTTGGATTTTTTAGACTGTAGCTAAAAGAAAAACCAAAAGGCTTAAAATCCCAGATTGTGAACAAAAACATGCTAGACAGGTTGACTATCTAGTCATATTTTAAGGAGAATATATGCTTACTATTCATATATCCACCCTTTTCAAGGAGAACATGAGGTATTGTTTTGAAGACATTAGTGCCCAGAAGTCAGAGGAACTGTGTAATGAAGTCAAAGTTGTTAAGTGGAAATTGCCAAGGGAATCTGAACCTGAGAGAGTTCATGAAAGAATATAAGAGATTTGTATGAAGAGATTAGTAGTATCACATCTGTGAAAACGTTGAAGATGAAACAGACATGCAAAACCAATGTTTTCCAAAAGATCTCTTACCTCAAAGTTTCAACCTCAAATTGGTTTGCTTAAAGATGCAGTTGACAGAAAAGTAATAATTCAAAGACTATCAAGCAAAAGTGAAAGGAAATTCTATTTGGTAAGGATAATTACCATCTGAGAAGATATCTATTAACAAGAACCTCTAGTGCTAAAGTACTAAATTACTAGGGATTAGACAATTTAAATTGGGAGCAATTAGTAAAGATTTTAATTAAACTATAGCAAATTTGGAGAATGCTACAGTGAACACCAGGCTGGATGAATTCATTCTACACACCAAAGATAAAGGCAGTGCAAACTGTTGCACGGTATTCTTGATTTTACATTTAACAAAATAATTAGGATTATCTAACACTGATTAGAATGGAGAGGGGAATGTCAGATGTTCAAGTTTACATTAGAAAAGGCAGAGGAACAAGACATTGTCAATCCATATTGAATAATTGAGGAATCAATATCAAAAAGAAATCAGTGTGCTTCATTGATTATAGGGAGGCCTTTGGCTATGTTAAACAAGTGTGTTTAGGAAAATGGGATACATCTTAAGTCTTCACAGGAAATTTACAGTCAGGAAGCCACATTCCTGATAGCACGTGGAGAGAGACTGGCTACATGTCAAGGAGACAGACAAGGTTGTATACTCTTCCCTAATTCAACCTATATGCTTGGATATTTATTGAAGGTCAGATTGGAAGATGTTTTAAAACTGGAGGAAGAAACACCAAGCATCTGCTTCATTAATATTACTCCAATAACTGAAAAAGGAAATGTTCTGCAAACTCTATAATCAAAGTCAATTGGTTTATATAAGACAATCTAGTAATAGAGGCCAGCCTTAGAACTGCCAGTGAAGATCCTGAGGCGTCATGGATTGCTTGTGCCTTTCAGAATTGACTGTCAATAAAGGAACTAGCATCAAAAAAAATAAGCTGCAGTGTAGCACTTGGCACGCAGCAATGAAGTCTTTGGAAAAAAATGTTCCACTCTCATGTATCAAAATTAAAAGCTGTTTGGATGACTTTGGGCCAGTCGCTCTCTTGGCCCAACCCACAGGATTGTGAGGAAAATAGGAATATTAAGTATGCTCGTTGCCTTGAGTTGCCTGTTTTGCAAGGGTGGGATTAAAAAAAATCTATACAGGTAGTGTTTTTTCCTGTAATGCTATAGATGTGAAAGATGGAGCAGACTACAAAGACTACTGGTGGTGTGCAGCCAAAAGGAGGAGAGATGTAATCGAGCCTCCCAAGAACTATCGGCTTCCCTCCTCAGACTAATGCAACCAGCACACAAGACCAGAAGCATGGAACACATATAGGCAATTTATTTTCTCCTCCCTGCAACCCACCATTTCCATTGTGACCTGTAGCACCCATAGAGCAGAAGCAATTTGCTGGCCACTTTCCAGGTCCAAAAAACTCATAGGGTAATAATTCAAGGCAGCGTGCTGGGGCTTGGCTCCTCAAAGGACATTTTGCTGAGCAACTGGCTGTCCAATTCCATGCCTCCCCCAGGGAGCGGGAAGAAGTTCATCTCAGCAGCCAGTGCTGCCATTGCCGAGGGGTCCTGGCCAAATTGAGCACGCAGCATCATGTCCATTTTTTCTAGCCGCCGCTTGAGTCGCTTTGCTTCGCGTTCTCGGATGAGGCGAGCCTGACGCTTCTCAGGGGTTTCATTGGCACGTTTGAGACGCATGGCTTCGCGATCCCTCTGCAAGCGTCGTGCTCGCTGTTCATCTGTCTCCTGCATCCGTTGCAGGCGCTTAGCCTCCCTGTCCCGCATGCGCCTCACTTCTCGCTCCTCTGGTGTTTCATTGTCCCGACGGCTTTTCTTGGCTGTACGTTCTCGTTCTAGACGTTGCAGTCTTGCTTCTAGAGGTTCGTTCTGTCGCCGTAAGGCCCACTTGCGCACCCCTGGGGCTTGAGCTTCCAAAAGTTTGCGGTAAGCCACACAGCTGTTGCACACGAGGAGAAGGCCAGCAGGATACACAGCAGGTCCGAGAGCAGCAGCTTTCTCTTCTGTGCTAGAAGAACCCTCTTGGGGAGGAGCAGACAGGCAATCTCCAGACAGCACCTCCGGCACCTTCTCACTACAAAAGAGAAAGAATCAGCGAAGGCAAGAAGAACGCTCGAGTCAGCCTGCGTGTCTTCTGGGGAAAAACTCTGAGGGAAGCCAAAAGATCTCTGGGCCAAGCTGCTTTTCCACCTTCCACCAAGGCTCCACTAGGATATCTTATAGCAACCTGGGTCACACTGGCCAAGAACCACCAAAATAAGACTTCCGACTTCCTTTTGCCGCAGTTTCTCACCTGTTGAAAGTGGCGTGGCTGGTGAAATGCGCCCCGCATACTGCACAGTTGGACAGCTGGTCCTCAGAGTGGATGAGGAGGTGCCTACCCAGCGACCCTGGGGAGCTGAGTGCTCGGCTGCAGACAGGACACAGGTAGCTCTTGGCACTGACTGCAGCCGCTGTGTGCTGCAAACGAGGCCAGGCTGTGAGGTAAAGGCTCAACTGCCCTGTTTCTACAAGGGCAGGCTGAAGCCAAGCCTTGGAAGAAATCCCTCTTCCTTGGGACTGAAGGAGAAACACCCACAAGGCATTCCCTAAGATGGCTGGTGAAATGGCACCCCACAAACACTACATCTTCCCCAACCAGGATGAGAAAGCCTGGAGAGAGGGTGGGGCAGTCAGTTGGCAGAACGGCCTCAGGCACCCCTCCAGATAGATACCTGGTACACGTGAGTCACAAGCTGTTCCCTGCTGCCACATTCTAGCTGACAAAGAGGACAGCGGGAGAGTCCCATCAAGGCATCTGGGTTAGTGCTGAATCCCATCTATAAGAGAGAGAAGGTTGATGGAAAAAACAGCAGGATCATGGTGGCTCTTCAAATAAACATAACATGTAGTTCTGCTGCTGATCTACGCAGGAAAGTCAGGCCATTGTAAGAAAAGACACTTAATCTGTGGTCTGTCGTAGTGATCAACTGCACATTCTCGAGCGGCATCCGCTCACAAGTAAGCTTTGAAAGCCAGGGTGTTCTTTTTCCCAACCTCATTTGACGGGTTTTTCCATCTGGCTCTAGCAAGTTAAAAGAGTTGGAAGGGACTTTATAGGTCATCTAGTCCAACACCCCCCACGCCCACTCAAGCAGGAGACCCTACACCATTTCTGACAAATGGCAGTCCAATCTTTTTTTGAAAGTCTCAAGTGATGAAGCTCCCACAACTTTCAAAGGCAAGCTGTTCCATTGGTTGATGGTTCTGTCAGAAAGTTCCTCATTTCTAGGTTGAATCTCTCCTTGGTCAGTTTCCATCTATTATTCCTTGTCTGGCCTTCAGGTGCTTTGGAAAACGGCTTGACCCCCTCCTCTCTGTGGCAGCCCCTCAAGTATTGGAAGACGGCTATCATGTCTCCCCTGGTCCTTCTCTTCACTAGACTAGCCATGCCCAGTTCCTGTAACCGTTCTTCATATGTTTTAGTCTCCAGTCCCCTAATCATCCTGGTTGCTGTCCTCTGCACTTTTTCTACAGTCAACATCTTTTTTATAGTGTGGTGACCAAAACTGGATGCAGTACTCTAGGTGTGGTCTTACTAGGGCTTTATAGTGGTAGTAATACCTCTCTTGATCTTGATTGTATCCCTCTGTTAATGCAATTTAGGATTGCATTGGCTTTTTTTAGCTACCGCTGCACACTGCTAGCTGATATTTAGCTGATTGTCTACTAAGACTCCAAGATACCTCTCACAGTCACTGCTATTAAGCCTGATTTCCCACAGTTGCACTAATAGTTTAAGGCAGACTTCATATTTTTGTAGCCTAGCCATACGCCCCAAAACCAAACTATGCAGCCTATGGTACTAAGAAGATGGAACATCAAAGCTGCACCATCAAAAGACTTGGATGGCCAGTATTTCCCCTCAACCTGGAGGAGCACTTGCCTCTTGGGCTTGGATCCCGGGGTTGCCCTCCCCAGGCTGCTCCGCCGACCCCTGCTCCTTTTTCACTGCAGCCCCCCTTGTTCCGTCCTCCTCAGAAGCCGGAGAAGAGGCCTCGTCCTGGGTGGTCTCCTCCTCGCTCTCACCTGCAAAGCAAGCCGTGGCTCGGAAGGGAGGGCGGGCCGGCAGAGCACAGCCCCCCACCCCCCGACCAACCCTACGCGCGTCCCTCCCCCCAACAGCGGAGGCAACTCACTGCTGCTGGAGGCTCTCCCGGGCGGGGGCGACGGCGGCTCCTGCCCCTCGACGGCAGGCTGGACGCCCAGCAGCCCCGGGAGGCTCTTCCTCATGGCGGCCCGCCGCTTGTGCTCTTCCAGCCCGGCCAAGACCTTCTCCCCTACGAACAAAAGGGCCAGGGCGCGTCACCCGGAGCGGCCCCCGGGAAGCGGACGCGGAGGGGCTGCCCGCCCGTCCCCGCCCGCCAGCCCCGCCACGGGCGCTGCTCCGGAAGGCGGGTGCTGGGCCGGGCCGGGCCCCCTCCCCGCAGCCCCGCCCGTTACTCACAGCGCACTTTATTGGGGGTGGCCTGTTTCCGGCGGGACATGGCTTCCCCCCCCGCGGGGGCGCCCCTGCGGAGAGAAGAGCCCCGCGTCACGCCGCGCCGCTCGGGGCCGCCGCCCGCCCCGCTCGGGACCCCGCCGCGGCTCGGCCCTCACCTGGCGGCGGCCGCCGCCGCCGCCGCCGCCCTCCGTCGCCGAGCTGGGCTCGCGGCGTGGCAGCAGCGGCGGACAAAGAGCCGCCCGGCGGGGCGCCAGCAGAAGATGGCGGCGCGGCGGCGGGAGCGCCCGGCTCGTGCACGGGGACCCGCCGTCCGTCGGGCGCGCGCCGCGCTGGATCCTGCCTCCGCCGGCAGGACGCGGCTTCGGGCCGTTGGCAGCGCAGCCGCCGCCAGGTGCACGGGCAGGACGCGGGGAGACCGGCGCGATGCAGGGAGCCGGAGGGAGTCGCTGCCTCTCCCCGGCGGCGCTCGAGCGCCTCCGGCAGCCACCCCCGCCGCTGCATCTACTGGAGGGCGCCGGCCCAGCACAGCGCCCCAGGCGGGGCAGGTGTGAAGGCGTCCCCGCCGCCGGAACCCCGCATCCGGAGGCGAGGGAGCTGCCGGGGCACTGAGGACGGTGACGCAGAGCTCCCGCGTTCCTGCTTCCGTTCCCCTGCAGGAGGCGCCTTCCACCCGGAACCTGCTCCTTCGGCTGCTTCCGGCGTCCGGCTGCGTACTTCCGTGCTGTGGCCCTGTCGGAGGTGAGACGTCTCTCCCTGCGCCGTCGGCGAAGCCCGTCTTGTCCCGGTCGGTTCCCTCTGGAGAGCCCCGGCGGGGAGGGGAGCCAGCCCAGGGCCCCGAGGAGTTCGCGGCGGGTGGCGCCTCGGCCCAAGCAGGCCGGAAGCGACCGGCGTCGCCTCTTCGAGTCCTTCCCGGAAACGGCGGCGCGGCGCAGGTCTCGGGCGCGGCTGACGGACGGTTTCTGCCTCGCCCTCCAGTTGCGGGACTGGCCGGGATGCTGGGCTCTGGGTTCAAGGCTGAGCGCTTGCGCGTCAATCTCCGACTCGTCATCAATCGCCTGAAGTTGTTGGAGAAAAAGAAAAGTAAGCGGAGGCGAAGCGGGGGAAGGGCTGAAGCGGCCTCGCCCGCCCCTTCGGCGTCCCAGTATCTCCCTCCTCCCTGGAGTGGTGTGACGCGCCTTGCGCCTCCCAACCAGGGAAAGGGCTCCTTGGCCCTGAAGGCGAAGCGGGGCTCTCGCCCAGGGGAATCGCAGCGCCAGGTCCTAGGGCAGCGATGGCTAACCTTTTTGCCATCGCGTGCGAAAAGCGGGGGGGGGGGGGGAACATGGGGGGGGGGTGTCACGCGTTTGCGTGTCGACACCCATAATTCTATGAGCCCTGTCCCCCACATACATATGCACGCGACCCCCCATGCTTGCCCCGTTTTTGGCACGTGATGGCACAGTGGGTCCGGTAGACCCGTTTTTCACTCTCCCCAGGCTCCAGAGCCTTTCTAGGAGCCTGGGGAGGGCAAAAACGACCTTCCCCACTCCCCTGGAGGCCCTCTGGAGGCTGGAAATGGCCTGTTTGCCGACTGGTGGACCCAGAAGGCCTGAAAATCAGTGGGCCGGAGCTGAGCTCGTGTGCCCACCGATATGGCTCCGTGTGCCACCTGTGGCACGCGTGCCATAGGTTCGCCATCACGGTCCTAGGGCCACACTAATCCATGGCTTTCCTCTTCCCTGTTTTACAGCTGAGTTGGCCCAGAAAGCCAGGAAGGAAATTGCTGACTATCTTTCTGCTGGCAAGGATGAACGGGCTCGTATCCGTGTGGAGCACATTATTCGGGAGGATTATTTGGTGGAGGCCATGGAGATCTTGGAGTTGTATTGTGATCTGCTTTTAGCTCGCTTTGGCCTCATTCATTCAATGAAGTAAGGCCCGGGTAGCAGAAAGAAACTTCTGGGAGAGGAAAGGCAGTGTTCTGGCAACCTTTTCACATGAAGACCTGCTTTATGAGATATAAACTGTTTGGGACCTACATATCGCATAACTTTATGTTATTTCTGCAGGGAGCTGGACCCTGGCCTGGCAGAAGCAGTGTCTACCCTCATCTGGGCAGCTCCTCGACTACAGTCAGAAGTAGCTGAGTTGAAAATTGTGAGTAGTACCAGCTACATTATTGCCCAATTTCCTGAAGGGTTCAAGACAGTTTGGAGGCATTAATTAGCAAAACAGTTTGCTTTCTCTTAACTTTCCTTTGAAGTTAAAATAATATGACTCTTTCCAAATCCCTTGAGAATTTTCTTGATTTGCTTGAGATTTAAAATTGGTTCCTCTAAGCTTAGGCCTTCTGACCAGGAAAGAGCCGTAGTGTTTCTGTGCTTCGCTTTAGGGCTAGCCAATGAGTTTTTAATTGTGCTATTTCTGTACTAGGTTGCTGATCAGCTGTGTGCCAAATATAGCAAGGAATATGGCAAGCTATGCCGAAGCAACCAGATTGGAACAGTCAATGACAGGGTGAGAATGGGAAGAGCTTTGCTATTGATGATGAGATGACTGTATAAAGTATATCTCAAAAACAAGTTTTACAGAGTAGGAATTTTGGTGATACATACAAAGAAGCGATAATAAGTATTTTCTTTGAATTTTGTGGGTGATTCCTGCTTAGCTATGGAGGTAACAAATTGTTTTTCCTCCTCCCTGCTTTCTAGTTAATGCACAAATTGAATGTAGAAGCGCCTCCTAAAATCCTGGTGGAGAGGTACTTGATTGAGATTGCCAAGAACTATAATGTGCCCTATGAACCTGATTCGGTGGTCATGGTAAGTGGAAGTGCAGGAAGCTTCCTAACTTGTGTGATGTGAACGGTCTGCTCTTGGCTGCCAGTTGTGTGAAAAAGAGTGAAAAAATCAGTTTTCCTGAATTAATTTCATGTTTAAAGCTTCATTTGAGTATTAGTAATCCACAAATGGAGTCTCAGTGAACAAATAGTGCCAAGGTTTGATTCTAGCTTCTTTAATTTTCACTGGCTACATAGCCAGTTCTGTGAGTAAAATCATGACTGCTTTGGAGTAGTCTTGTCCTAAAACAATCACAAAACCTGTGCTCACCCCATCCCAATGAAGTTTTCACTATATACATTCATGTCTTGCTGAAAAGAAATTGCTTAAAATGACTTCAATCTGGAAAAGGTTCCAAACAATATCTGAAGTACCATATGAGGACTCAAGCAATTTATGATTTGCTGATCCAGCCTTGAACTGGAGAAGACAATTTTTGTAAGAGTGGTTATCCTTCAAAAATTCCTCCCAAGATTACAACATAAAAGCCACACCCAAACAGTTTTTGGAGATCTGAATGCTGGTCAATAACCTCATTTCTGGAAAAACACTCCCTGGACAGATGGGGCAGAACATCTGGTGGAATCCATACATTCCAATTAAATCTTACGGTTTAAGATTATTGTCAGGCTTGCCTCCGTTCAAAGCTCAAGAAAGAAAAACCCCAACTCCATGTTTGTAGAGAAAGGTACTTTTACTGAATATGAACTGAATGCAGCGAAAGAAAAGCAAAGTCTGAGGCAATAGGCACAAAAATTACATATTGAAAGCATCCCCCAAATCCCTCCCCCCACAGTTCCAAGGCAGATGTCCAATCCACATCTCCCCAAGGTGTCATGTGGGGTACTTCTTTAGGCGGCCCCATCTATCTGGTATGCCGGAGCAGTTGACCTTCGCAAGAATTTCAGGCCATTTTCTAAGTCATGTGGCAAGAATGATCCATAGAAGTAAGTCTACAAGATGACAAATGAAAAGGAATGCACTTAATATTTTGGTGTGGCCAAGTCAAAGCCACATCTAAACCCCATAGAAATATTGTGGCAGGATTAAAATTGGCAGTTCATAGTAGAAAAGCTCAGCTATTACTGTGCTGAAGCAATTCACCATAAAGAAATAAATAAAATCATTCAGAATTCCTACAGAGTGATGTGAGAAAGTGGTCACCTGTTAAGGAAGTGCTTGATCCCACTAACTGCAACTAAGGGTAAGGGAACCAATTACCGAGTCATGTGGACAGCTACTGTTTTGCAGTGGTATATCGTATGTTGGATGATCTTAGGTAATGAATGAAACAAATAAAACATGAGTTTTGCTCCTTATGAAACTCTTAACATTCAGTAGCAAAGATACACAAATGTTCAGAAAAACCCAAAAGAAGTGAACACTGTCACTGAGTTGTATTTCTTTTCATTTAATCAATTTGTATAGCCACTAATCTGAAAAAGTGACTGTACGCAAGCAGTATCTTTCCTTGTTGTGAGATTGGGCCATCTCGTTTCTCAGGCAGAGGCTCCTGCAGGTGTAGAAGCAGATCTGATTGATGTAGGATTTGTGGATGACATCAAGAAAGGTGGTGGTAGCAGCGGTGGCTTCATGGCCCCACTACCTGGTCCTGAAAGAGTCTTGCCGATGCCATCTCCAGGTCCTCCTTTCTCCTACCCACATCCGAAGGGGATGGTAATTAACTAAACCTTGATTCATGCAGGGGCTCTGGAGGTGGGTAGTTTTGCTTTTATCTTGTTGCCAACATGTGAGTTTGCAGCAGCTTTTCTTTCTTGCTCAATGAACTGCGTCTGCTTTCGCTAACGAACGTTCTGATTTCTGCAGGAGAGCTTCAATGGGCTACCCGTGGGTACCTACCAACCATTTACTGGCCTTCACCCTCCTCCGATTCCAGCAATTCCTCCAACATACGAATCTGTAAGTATCACCCAAGAAAAATGTAGTCCTCTAAAATTGCATGAAATGAAAAACACATTTCACAGCTGACCCAAAAAAAAGTCATGTTCCACAAGTTCTACCAAACTTTCAGACTGGCTGCAGTTTGGCAGAAACTAAATTTAGAATCTGAGACAGGAGGACATAACCAGGGCATATTGTTCCTCCCCCGCCCCTTTTGCATAGCCATCTTCCCAGTGTTTATGTGGGACAGCTCACACCAGATAGTTGTATATATTCCTAGTGTCCTCTGCTGCTGCTATTTCTTCCTTTCTGCTGCTGAGATTTTGGGTTAAGGCTCTGGTCAAGCATTAGTTGGGAGATACATTCTCTGCTTGTTTGGGTGCCATAGTTGCTTTTCAGAACTTCCCCTTTAATTTGCTACATTTACCTGCCTTCATGCTTTGCTCCCTTCCAATAGCAATGAAATATTTTCTGAGAGGGATTGTGCCTTTCTCCCCATTGCTTTTCTGTCCTACCCAGCAGCAGAGCTTTGGGCTTTGATTCTTGAGTTGGAAAAAAATATGCTTCTGAAATCTCCCAGCCTGTACAAATAAACAAAGGTATTTAGTGTGCTGCATTCCAGGACCTTCTGCCAAATACACTTGTGCCTGTTTCAGGTAGATGATGGGAATACTGACAAGGAAGTGCCATCCTTACATGTGACTGGTAAGTCCAGAGATGGTCAGGGAGCACCAGCCGAGGCCTTTCTTGGCACTCTGGTAAGACACACTGAGCTGCTGCACTTGGCTTGGGGTGAAGTGACAGCAATTTGATTCCTCCAGAGCTGTAGAAGCTCACACCAGGCAACAGAGCCCTGGGAGGCCTCAAAAGCATCAGCACTCTTGTTAAAGCCTTGGATACAAGAGAAAATAATAGCTTGCTACACCAGGCAGGCTGCTGGCATGTAGGAATGAGTCTTCTATTGTCTGGGCATTGTTCCCACTACTCCCTGTTAATCCAAGGAGCAGTAGCTCATTTTCTGCATTGTTTGGGCCTCCCAAGGCTTGTAATGTCTCTTCATCCGCCCTCTGCTGCAGGTCCCCGGGTAACACCAGAAACCAAGGGGCAGCCACCAATCCCCATGCCCCGTTCAGGTGATCGCTTTGTGTTGCCAGAGTTGCCATCTGTGCCAGATACACTGCCTGCTGTTTCTGCTGGCACCAGCACATCTGCATCAGATGAGATTGACTTTGATGATCTGTCCCGGAGGTTTGAGGAGTTGAAGAAGAAAACCTAAGAGCTACATACCCTGTTGCTGCAATGGGTGCTCTTTCCTCGTTTCCTTGTCTTCCTCTTGGCCTTTCTTCTTGTTCTACTTACACTAAATTGTGCTAAATTGGAGGGTCCTTTGGAGCCCCTTTCAGTGGGGGAAGCAAGAAAACCCCCCTATGCCTCAGTAGCCCTAGATAATCTCTTCTCTGGAGGGGGCCATGGATGTGATGTGAGTAGCATTTCCTTTGGCTAGAAGACAGCACAGCTACTGCAGTAGGATGGCTCTAGACAACCTGATGGAACGGGCACACTGCTTGCCTTCTGGGCATATACCGTGGGAAGGGCTGCCTTAAAGCCTCTGCTTGCTTGATGCAGTTATGGCTTTTCTCTGGGAAAGGAGACCAAAGCCAAGTCTACCCTGAGGGCCCTGCTGATATGCATGAGGTGGGAAGAAGAACCAGGTACATGCCATGAGGCAAACCAATTTTAGACCTGGCTCACAGAGACTGGAAAAGACTCCCTCAGCAGGGTCTGGCAGGCTGGGTATGGGACCATCATTTGACTTTTAGGTCTGCAGCCTCCAACTAGTCCATGTGGGACAAAGCCATAGATGGCAGCACCACATAGTGACATCTGCTGCTGTGATGCCCAGAGGAAAACTCTGCTTTCTCATGTAATGCCTCTGTATGTAATATGTTCACATGGCTTTTCTGGGACAGTTTAATGGTTGATTCCTTCTCTGTTCTAAATAAAAAGTGTGATCTTCACTGAGTCTGTCTTGGAGAGTATAATCTGATGCAGGAGAACTGTCAAGAGACGACCATGCTGTTTTCCAGTGGTCCCTTTCAGCCTCTGGAACAAACAGAAAAATGGTTGATCCTCATTGTTGCCCAGTTGTATTCTGTCATAACTTGTATGTAAATTAAGGAAAGAATATGACTGCAAGAGATTACAGAGACTGAACTGGAGGCTGAAATGGTTAACAAGCCTTTCGTGGGTTGCTTATTCCAGGTTATTGCGGTAAAGTAGAAAGATGTCAGAAAGGCTGTTTGTCGAAGGGAAAGATTTATTGTGCAAAGTTCAGAAGCGATAGCTCAAGCAAAGTCTGAACCTTGCGCAATAAATCTTTCCCTTTGACAAAGAGCTGGTGTGGTCTCTTTTCTGTAACAGTGGAACCAAATGGATTCCCCCTGCTGTTTGAGTGGGGAAAAGTATGGTATTTCCCAGATTGGTACAAACCAAGCTCATTTCCTGCACCAGGTGGCATTGTTCGATTTTTGGACTTTCTTTGTACAGAAGTTAACTTTCTGTGAGAGGCTATGTTTAAAAAATGGTAGAAATAGAATATCTGTTTGTCATGATATTTGGGACTCCTTTTTTTAGTCTTTCTGGTTATCCTGTTCACATTAATGATGCTTTCTCAGATCCGTAGATGGGTGTGAAGTTTTAACTCAGAGGGTTGGGAGCTTATGGAGGTATTTCTTTTTACAAAGCTAGACATTTCCTTAATTTGAACTCCTGAGTGTTTCAGAATGGCTGCAGGGTAAGAGCCTGACCATCTTTACCAGAGTTGTCATAGTATTCAGCAAACGAAAAGGCAAGGGACAGCAGCGGCTGTTGGTGTATTAAACTTGAGGGCAAGTTTTGAACCCGTAGCTTTAGTTGAGGATAACACAACAACAATTGAAAGATAAATCACCGACCCAAAACTGAAGAAAGAGAAGGGGTAGTAAAAAGTGCCATCTTTTGCTAAAACGAAAGCGGCGAAACGCTGGATTGGAAACGGTTAGGTAGCCCTGGGCAGAGAGGAAATGGGTCTCGGAGAAAGCAGAGGGCGGACTGCGCCGGAGAGCGTCGCTGCGGTGGGGCAGAAGCGGCTCAGTCTTGCGCTTCCTCGGGGGCTCCTGACTTGCATCGGCTGCCTTGACTTTCTCCTTGCCGACCTGCATCGAAAGAAAGCGTCGCCGAGAAGGAGACTGAACCTTTGGCCGGGACGCGGGAAGAGAAGCCGGTCTCGCTCTCCGCTGGGAATCCCAGAGGAGGAGCCTTTCGCGGCCTCCCTCCCGCTCGCCGACTTCGGCCAGGAGCGTGGCGGCATGCCCGGACCCTGCCTCGGCCCGCGCGCATGCGTTGGAGCGCTGGGCGGCCCTTCCCCTCGAGTCTCCACCATGGCCGCAGGGCTGCGGGTGAGCGAGGCCTTTCCCGGCACCGAGGGGGCGCTCCCGGGGAAGGGCGGGGGACCGCGCGGCTGCGGCCGGACCTGACGCTCCGCTTCTCTCCCCGCAGCGCCTGAAGGAGGCCGCCGTGGTCCTTGGGGGCGGCGGCCTGATCTTCGCCGCGCACCTGGCGGCGAGGGGCGACGAGAGTTTCTACAGTCGGTGGCTGATGCCGGGCCTGCAGCGCGTGGTGGGGCCCGAGACCGCCCACCGGCTGGCGGTGCGCCTGCTCGCCTTGGGCGTCGTGCCCCGGCCCGGCCCGGCCGACTCGGAGATCTTGGTACGGGGGGGGGGCGGGGGGGCGGCCGAGGAGCCGCAAGGCCGGGCCTGAGCTCTCCTCCCGGGACTCCCCTTAGGAGGTCCGGGCTTTTGGGCGGCGGTTTCGGAACCCGCTGGGACTGGCCGCTGGATTTGACAAGCACGGGGAGGCGGTGGACGGGCTCTTCAAGATGGGCTTCGGCTTTGTGGAGGTGGGGAGCGTTACGCCGGAGCCCCAGGAAGGCAACGCCAAGCCGCGGGTCTTCCGGCTGCCCGAAGACCAAGCGATCATCAACAGGTGGGCGCTCTGGGTGTGGGGTGGGGGTGATAGTGGGGAGCGGCGGAGGAAAGGCCCCTGAAATTCTTGTGCCCACACAGGTACGGGTTCAACAGTCAGGGCCACACCGTGGTGGAGCGCAGACTCCGAGCCCGGGAAGTCGCCCAGCGCCGGCTCAGCAAAGGTGAGGCAGCAGTGTGGCCTTTGGGGCAGTCTAGGGATGGCTAGTTTTCCCCTACCCCGATTGTTTGTTCACTCACATTTTTGAACAATTCATCTCCCTCAGGGAGGGACTGAGCGATGTACAGCAAAATTTTGAAATATAGAAGCAGCGTTTAAAAATTAAAAGTTTAGAAAATAACGGCATTACAGAGTTGAAGGGACCTTGGAGGTCTTCTAGTCCAGTCTCTTGCTAAAGCAGGAGGCCCTGTACCAGGACCCTCCAATCCCTGGGTTGCAGCCCAATGTCCGGTGCTGCCCATTGGAACCAGACTACGCAAGCAGAGCGTGCAGGGTGAAGCTGCATTTGCACAAGTGGCACATGGCCAATCTATCCTCACCCTTCCCACCCTGTTGCTGCTGGTGGTCCACAGAGCTGAAAAAGTTGAGGACTGTTGTCTAGACCATTTCAGACAAATGGCTGTCCAATCTTTTCTTAAAAACCATCAGTGATGGAACAATCACAACTTCTGGAGGCAAGCTGTTCCACTGATTACTTGTCCTAACTGTCAGGAAATGTCTTCTTTTTCCTAGGTTTGTTTAGAAATTTGGAACTAAAAGGAGGCAAGGAAAATTAAAATATTCCAGAAATTAGTTAAAAAGGTGAAGGGAGGGCTCTTGGGTGCGTGCTCCTCTGAGGGCCCCATTCAAAGACCACAGAGCCATGTTTTTACTCTGTGGATGGCCAGGAGAGAGGAGGTCTGTCTCATCTTCAGAGGCCGGGCAGGGACAACAGCAAAGAAGACTCTTCTAGACCCCACCAGTTGGATTTCTTTATCTAACAGGTCTACAAAATAACATCACTGTTGACCAGTATGGGCTGATATAATGGACAAAAATTATTCCATAAGTAGTCTTGCCCCTTGCCATATAGGGCTTTATAAATCATAACCAACATCTTGAATTGGAACTGGAAGAAAACTGGCACCCAATGCCAGTTGAATTGGACCTGGAAGAAAACTAGCACCCAGTGCAGCTCGTGGAGCAAAATTATTACATGCACTTTTTTGAGAATCCAGAATTGCACTGATGGGAGCAGGAGAGTGGCCCTTTGAGTAATGTTTTCATTAACTAGGAGTGCTTTTTATCAGTGTTTTTGTTCTTTGAAGTAACAAGTAAGAATGTGATTTCTGATATGAACCAATTCAGACTTGCTAAAATCAAGATGTGTGCAAAGATTTGAACTTTAGTAACTTGTGAACTGATTATAATGTGGGAAACACGCCTCCTGAATATGAAATTGAGCATTAACAAGATCATACTGAGTATTATAGGATGCTATGAAATGTTATATGGTACATATAAAGCTACTGAGCATGCTTGCAAGATCACAGACAAGTTAAATGATACTAACCAATAAAAGAATACATTCCAAACACATATGTTTGAACTGTGTATAGATAGTCCTCGACTTACGACCACAATTGAGTTCGAAATTTATGTTGCTAAGTAAAACATTTGTTAAGTGCATTTTGTCCCATTTTAAGACATTTCTTGCCATAGTTGTTAAGTGAACCACTGCAGTTAATTAAGTTAGTAGTACAGTTGTTAAGTAAATCTGGCTTCCCCATTGACTTTGCTTATAAGAAGATCACAAAAGATGATCGCATGACACCAGGACACTGGGACTATCATAAATATGAGTCAGTAGTAGCCAAACATCTGAATTTTGATCTCATGACAGTGGGTATGCTGAAATGGTCATAAGTGTGAGAAATGGCCATAAGTACCTTTTTTTAGTGCCACTGTAAGTGGTCACTAAGTGAACTGTTGTAAGCCGAGGACTACCTGTATAAGGTGATTTCCTACCTTTTTAAGGAGTCTCTCACTTTGTTTCCCTAGAGGTGTCTCCTTGTTTATGCATAAATAAATACTAATCTACCTTTCCCACTCAGATCCTTTTTGGGCAAAGGCACACCGGGCTAAAGAATCTTGCCAATGTTTACAACTAATGGCACAGCCACATTCTGCATCAGTTGAAACTTCCAGACAGTTTTCAAGGGTAGTGCCATGTAGAGCACTTTGCAATAGGGCATAAATGACCAGAAAGCCTATTTCCCTATTCAGGAAAGGGTGTAACTGGCATACAGCAAACCCTCCTGGCCATAGTTGCCACCTGTTCTTCCAGCAGGAACTGTAAATCCAAAAGAACTCCAGGTTATGTACGGGGTCTGTGGGACATGGAACAACCCCATCCAAGACCAAAGGTGCTAAGTTCCTGGACACAGAGGGGCTGCCTCTGCCTTCAGGGCTAATGCTCCATGGTATTTTCTTTGTTTTTAGCGGGGATGCCCCTTGGAATAAATCTGGGCAAGAACAAGTGTTCTGTGGATGCAGCTGCTGACTATGTTGCAGGCGTTCGCGTGTTGGGTCCGCTGGCTGATTACGTGGTGGTGAATGTTTCCAGCCCAAACACGCCAGGATTGCGGGCTTTGCAGGGCAGAGCAGACTTGCACCTCCTACTTACAAAGGTAGGGTCCTGCCTTGGTCTTGAAGGTTCTTCTCTCTTCCTTACAAATCTCCCTCTTGGGGTGTTCTGTGCCCAGCAGACTGGCATACACTTTGAGCTGCTGCTCACTCGAACTCACTGAGCACTGTCAGAAAGAACGTTGGGCCCCTATTAGGGAACAGGCCACCTGTTAGTGAATGCCTGTTTCCCATACTGGCCATCTTTGCTGTCATCTGGTCTCCCTAGCATTGGAAGCAGCTTCGTTTGAGTACAGCTCCTCCTCCTCTCCTTCCCAAGAGCATCTCACCTTATTGTGAACCTCTCTGTGTGCTGGTACTGTTCTGCCCACTGAAGAGATGGCTGAAGCCTGGAGCTTCAGTTTCATCTTTGTTTCTGGCAGGTTCTTGCTGAGCGGGATTCCCTCCCAGGTAAGCACAAACCGGCTGTGCTGGTGAAGATTGCACCAGACCTGACAAGCCAAGAGAAACGGGACATTGCCAGGATTGTGAGTGAGGTACTGAGCACTAGGACAAAGACAGACTGTCATTCCCTTCATGAGCTCCTGACTCAGGCAGCCTCTGCTCTGTTTTATCTGCATGCTGCTGGTCAGCTGCATCTTCACCCCCAAGGATTGGAAGGAACTGGGAACCATCTAATTCTTCCTTTGGTCTCCTTTTCCAGCTGGGCATTGATGGACTGGTGGTAACTAACACTACTGTGAGCCGTCCTGAGACCCTTCGTGGGGCTTCTTGCAAAGAAGTGGGAGGGCTAAGTGGGGCTCCCTTACGACAGCTCTCCACCCAGATGGTCAGCGACATGTATTCTCTCACCCAAGGTAATGAGATAAAGAAGAGACATGAGAGGCAATGGCACCAGATTCCTTTTTTATAAATGCTTTCTTCCTTCCTTCTCTTAGGGCGGGTACCAATCATTGGAGTGGGTGGAGTATGTACTGGCCAGGATGCCTTGGAGAAAATACGGGCAGGTGCCTCCTTGGTCCAGATGTATACAGCGCTCACATACCATGGACCACCTGTGGTGGGTACCATAAAGCAGGAGCTTGAGGCCCTACTGAGGTTAGTGGAAAGCTAAGTTTCTTTTTTAAAATTTTTTTAAAATTTTCTTTTAATACAAACATTCCATCTTTATTAAACAGTGTATCGTCTGGGTATATTTTTTGTGTGTCTTAACAGTTAAACTTACCACCGTATTCATTTCTTACATTCATTCTTATATTAATACCATGTTTCCCTGAAAATAAGACATGTCCGGATAATAAACCCAATTGGGCTTTCAAACGCATGCACTATAATAAGCCCCCCCACCCAAAAATACCCCCCCCCAAATACTTAGATGCATGCGCAGCTCCCGAGTGGCAGCAGTGCGTCCGGCTCACTGAATCTGGCCTGCTGATCTCAGGCGGCAGCGGCTCTGACCTGATCCTCACCGGCAATGCTGTGGGCAAGAACCGGCCACGTCAATCCCGTTTCGTGGCTGCGCAGACAGCCCACACCGGCCACTTCTGGGCCTCCAGCACCAGTACCCGTCCCCCCAAGTCGACAGGGCTAGGGTTGGCAAGAGTTTGTTGTTAATCTATTCATTTCTGCACATTCTAATATTTTCTTAATCACATTTTCATCTATAGGGATCTCTTTGCTTTTCCAATTTTGTGCAAATACAATTCTAGTTGCAGTTATTAAATAATCAAATATAGTTTCTTTACTATAAATTCCCGGTAAAATCCCCAACAGGAATAGTTCCAGTTTTAAATCAATATGTTGCTGCGTCATCTTCTCCAACCACATACAGATTTTTGCCCAATATCTTTTTTCTTCCACACACGTCCACCATATATGATAATATGACTCCGGTGTCTGTTGACACTTCCAACATTTAGTTGATTTCCGGTCTTTTGGGTGATAACTGCCATCTGTAAAACATCTTATATAAGTTTTCCTTGTATGTAGTTGACAATGTTAAATTGTAATTCCTATCCCATTGTTGCTGCCATTTATCTAGCTCTATCGTGTGACCAAAGTTTTTCACCCATGCTATCATAGTTTCTTTAATTTGTTCTTCTTCTAATTTAACGCTCAATAAGTAGCTGTACAATTTTTATATCATTCTCTCTTCTATTCCTATTAATATCTTATCTAATTTTGTCAATTCCATATAAAAGCCATAAAGCTTAGCGTCCTTTTCAAATCTAGATTGTATTTGCAACTGTGTATACCAAGCCATATCAATCCCCTGCTTTTACAGTTCACATTTCGTTTTAAGTTCCCCCTTTTCCAACAAAATATCTTTATATCTATCAATATTTCCCATATTAATAATATTTGGATGTATAAGTGCTTCCATCGTCGAAAGCCAGGCTGATATCTTCAAGTAGTGTTCCTCTCTCATTTTTTCCCATACTAATAACAAAGCATTTCTTATATAGTGTCTTTGGAAGTAATCATGTATTTTGTTTTTCCCATACCATAAAAAGGCATGACAACATAATTGCAGGTCATGTCCCTCCAACGTCAATAACCTTGTATTTCTCAATACAATCCATTCCTTCATCCACATTAGCGCTGCTGCCTGGTAATATAATTACCCAATTCGGTAGTCCAAATCCTCTCCTAGCTCTTACATCTTGTAACATTTTTAGATTGAGTCTCGCTTTTTCCCCCCTGCCATATATATTTCACTATTATCTTACTGAGCTCTTCAAAATATTTTTTCTCCAATTTTATCAGGATTGTTTGGAATAAGAACAATGCTCTTGGTAATATGTTCATTTTAATTGTAGCTAGTCTTCCTATTAACAATAATTGCAGGTTTTTCCATCTATCCAAATCTACCTCAATTTGCTTTTTTAGCTTATAGTAGTTGTCTTCCTTAATCGTTACATATCTTGCTGTTAATTGTATCCCTAAGTATTTTACTTCCTTTGTAATCTGGATATCTAATCTCTTTGTCAAGTCTTTTCTGTTTTTCTGTGATATTTTTCACTAAGATTTTCGTTTTGTCTTTATTACTTTTCAGTCCTGCCACTTCACCATATTCTTCTATTCTTTCTATTCATTCATTCGTTTGTTTGTTTGTTTGTTTGTTTATTGTTTATATTTATATACCGCCCTTCTCCCGAAGGACTCAGGGCGGTGAACAGCCAACAGATAAAACACAAGAAACACAAAATTTAAAAACAGTATTAAAATCTGATTAAATTAATTTGGCCCACAATTAAAAGCACCCCTGTATTAAAACCCATAATTAAACAGTTTAAAAATTAAAGCGATTTAAAAGAGTTAGGCCAGCCCAGCTTGTTGGAATAAAAACGTCTTTAGGGCACAGCGAAAGGTGCGTAGATCCAGGATCCGCAGCTCATTCCAGAGGGTAGGTACCCCCACAGAGAAGGCTCTCTCCATATAATTTTCATTGGATTATGATCTGCCTGTGTGTTTGCTTCTATACTTATTTCTTGTATATTGAGTATTAGCTCAGTTGATATCCACATCATGTCTATTCTAGACCAAGACATATGTCTATTAGAGTAAAATGTGTGTTGATTTTTGTCTGGATGTGTCCCTCGCCAAGCATCTTGCATACCTAATTCTTCCACCATTTAAAAAAAGATTTTTGGAAGTATCTTCCTAACTCTTTTGTTTCTTTTTTTAGTTTTATAATCCAATTCTGCATCCACAATTGCATTGAAGTCACCTACAATACATATATTCTCATATTCCAATTCTATTATTTTTCTATATAGTTTACTATAAAAAATCATCTTGGTTCTCATTTAGTGCATATATCGCCACTAACAATATTTGTTTGTTATTCAACGTGATCTCCACCATCAAAATTCTTCCTTCCTCATCCAAAAATATTTGTTTAGCCTTGTCTCTTTTATATATAGTGCTACACCTCTCTTACTTTGCTGTGTCTTATTCCAAAGTGCCAGTGTAGATTTCCTTAGTCTGTCTCTGTCTCTGTCGGTTTGTTTTTTGCTTTTTAGATTCTAAGATCTACACAGTTCTCAAAGGGAAAAAACAAAATCTCCAGAGTTTCATTCTATATCTTGAATTGTTTAGTCAAAACAACTGCTTATCAATTTAGTTCACAGGCTTTCTTAACTCCCAAGGTTACATTTCATCTTTGTTAATATGTCTTCCAATTTTAACCGTTGCTTGTAGGTGGCACTGTTGCTTTATTTCTCTCTCCTTCTTCCCCTCTCTACAGTACCGTCATAGCAAGTCCAATCCTAATAAAAAGTTCCAAAAAAAGTTCATACAATCACGTATTCTTTAGTCAATAATCCCCAATTTAAATTTTGAAGTATCCAGTCCAGATTCAGACTTTACTCTTCAGCCCAATCTTTTTAAGCCAATTTTTCTCTTATTCCTTTATTTTCTTGGCTCCATCCACTTCCTTGCCGCCATTCTTTTGGGGGTGGAATAGGTAAAACAGTTTAAAGGGTAGTAAAAGCTACTCAAAATCTCTCACCCAGACTGATCACACCTTCCTTTCGTTTCTGTGCTCTGCAGTGGCTGCCCCAGCTTCATAGCGACTCACAATGGTCGCCTTCCCAGCCATCTGTTTAGGGAGCTTCTCTGGCTCTATCAGGGAATTTGTGAGTTCCCTGAGATCCACTTGCTCCCCTTGCTCGTCATCCCTACCGGACAACTCAGGTCCAAAAGGACCACCTAACAGCTGGGATATCATAAGCCCCCCAAAGATCCGTCATTTTGCCGCGATGCTAGCCCCTCCCCTCCCTGGAAAGCTAAATTTCTTTTGGCCCATGGTTAGATCTAAAATACAAGACTCTGTCATTTGCTCTAAAACAATTGGATTTAAGTCTGTTTTTGTTACTTCGAAATTAAGAATGATGTGTTGTGTACTATCTGTGAGGGAAAAGCAGGCTCTCTTCCTTCTACAAGTGCTTCTCTTGGTAGACAGTCCCTGTTTCTGTTAAATCAGCATGCTAACAATTTAGCACTTAAAAGGATGGACACCAACAAGGAGGAACCAGAACTTGAATAAATCTTTTATTAATTGATTTAAAAATTGCCCCTAAATACTTATAAAGATCAGGAGGATAGCACCCCAATCAGCCAACCCTAACCCTAACCCTAACCCATTAATGGTTGTACTTAGAGTCATTGGAGAGGAAGAGACTACTAGAGTAAGGAAGTACACAATGAGGAATATACACTGAAAGGAATTAGGTTCTTGCATGGGGTATTAACTAAGGAAGTGGAGCTTGCGGAGCAAAGAAAAACATTTAGGAAAAGATAGTTCACAGGGGTTGATATTTTCCGTTTTATCCCCAAGAGACAGAAGAAGAGTTCACATAATTCTATTTGCCTTGAGCAGAGAACAAGGATTCCAGAGTGTTCAAGATGCTGTGGGAGCCGATCACAACTTCTGAGGATTAGTGTGACAAAAGGGACCCGTGAACTCTCTGGACTAGCAGCAAAAGAGGACATGTGTTGTCGGAGATCCACTGGCTACTTCCTGCCCCTCATTAATGATGAGGGGGGAATTTGGACCTTAAAAACAAAAAAACAAAAAAAGATGTGTAACAAGGGGGAAACAAGTGTTGGCATCCTCTCCTGGGGAAGTGTAAAAGCTAAAGAGCTTTCCTGATGTCGTGAGACTGATGCAAGCAGTACCCCAGCACAAGAAAGTAGAAATGGGTCACAGAGTTGGGGAGGAACATAGTATCAGTGTTCCTTTTGTTGAATCTCAGTCTCTCTCTCCCTGTAAGGTTGGGAGGCCTGTACCATACTGAGTAGAGGAAACCAGTGTTGTTATTCAGAAGTTTTGGAGAAGGCACACAACAATTTTTAAAAATAAAATATTGAGATTGTTTCCTCTGGAAGTTACTTAATTTTTGTTTTGGAACGTGTCTCTAAGCCTATCTAGGCAGTAGAAGATGCTGAGTCTCCTTTGAAGGAAGTGTGCTTTGCACCAGGTAAACAGCTTCAAAAATTAACCTATTAAGAGGTTGGTAACAAAATATGTATCTAAATTTATTGGCTGCTCAATTCCAGTTTACTGGGTGGCATACAAAACTATACATAAAAACATCTAGCGTTGCCTTTCAAACTCGGATATTTGCAAATATCTTTGCAAAATGGCTTTTTCAGCCTCCCAAACAACCAAGTATTTTAAGCAAAGTGAAAAGCATTGTATTAAAGGGGGGAGGGGTTGTCAAGTCTTTACCTATAGTACAGAAATGATACATCCATTCAATGTACGTGATCCACCAGAAAGCAACAAATCCAAAGGCATTAAGAGGGGAGAAAAGAGATGCTGTTGAAATAGGTTGCATCTCCTCCTTTCTCACCTGGGTTTGCTTCTGTAACACTTTCAACATTGAAGGACATTTAGGAAACTACAGCCCTATTGTCTGATGAAAGGGCTGGTTTTTACGCAGCAAAGGGAATGGATTTGGCTCAAAGGAAAAATATGGTTTCCTACACTCCATAGAAGGAGGCAAATATGTGATGCTAAAATGCTAATGCTATATCACCTTTATTAATGTACTAGTAACAAAGTCCCAAATCCCAGGAAACTAAACCCTGGTAAGACCAAGTGGCTCTGGATTTGGGGTTCGTTGGCTCAGGGAGAATTGCCACCTTTGGTCTTGGATGGGGTGGCAGTACCCCAGATCCTGTGCGTAATCTGGGGGTTCTCCTGGATTCACGACTCCTCAGAGCAGATGGCGGTCATGGCCAGGAGGGCGTTTGCGCAACTGTGGGTTGTGTGCCAATTACGCCCTTTCCTAGACCAACAATTCCTACTCTAAGTCACTCATACCCTAGTCACTTCCTGTCTTTATTGCAACACACTCTACATGGGGCTGCCCTTGAGCATCCAGAAGCTCCAGTTGGTGCAAAATGCAGCGGCCTGCATGGTTTTATGCAGTCCCTGGTGTGCACATGTATCACCTCTCCTGCAGAAGCTGCACTGGCTGCTAATTTGCTTTGGGGTACAATTCAAGGTGCTGGTTGTCACCTTTAAAACCCTTTATGGCTTGGGACCAGGTGATCTGAGGGATGATCTCTTGCCGGTAACATCTATCCGATCCATCAGAGTGGGGAGGCAGGGAATGCTGCCCATCCCCTAGGAAGATACACCTGGTGGGACCCAGAAGAACGGCCTTCTCCATGGCGGCTCCCTCTCTGGAACATCATTCCCTCAGATATTAGAATGGCTCCCACTTTAACACTCTTCCAGAAGGCGCTAAAGACCTGGTTTGGGCAGCGGGCCTAAGGAACCCAGAGCAGGATGGAGACCATTAAATGGCTCTTGTGATCTGCTGTCCCCAGGGTGGGTGGGTGGTGTGTGATTTTATTATATTAATTTGATTCTTTTTATTAGTTTTATTGTTTTAAATGAAGTTTTATATTCTGTAAGCCACCTTGAGTCGCCATGGGCGAATGGCAATATAAATTCAATAAAATACTAGAAACATTAAAATCAACAAGCCTAGCCTAGGCTCTAGGCTAAAATATATTGCAAACAAAACCAAATGCGCCGGTGAACAATGATAAACAACGCTGGGCTTGGGACCAAAGCCAGGTTTTCAAATGCTCCCAGGATTGCAATCTTCCAGTTGAGATAAACGGCTTTTAAACCAAGAATGGCAGCTTTTTTTGTCCTTGACTCGGATTTGGCTCCAATCCAGTACTCGGACGAGCCCACGCAGTCTTCTAGGGGCATTTTGGGAAGAGTCCCAAGAGATCCGCCCGACTTTGTGTCCAAGACAGGGCTAAGATTCCCTGCTTAGCCCGGCACCGCAGAATAAGCGGCCAGCCCCGGCAAGGCGGCCGATGCACCACGAAGGTCGAAGATTCACGGATGGGACTCTGCCCAGCCCAGGAAGTTCAAAGGCGGCGGCTAGAACGGCCCTCCGCGGCTCTATGGCGGAAAGAGGGCCAGAGGGACGCCGCCGCGGGGCATTCTGGGACGGCCGCCGCCGGCCCCGCTCCGTCCGGAAGAGGAAGCGTCGCGCAGGGGCCCATGGAGGAGCGCGCGGAGGCGGCGGCTGCGGAGGCCTCGCTGCACCGGCTGGCCGGGCTCGCGCCCGAGGGGCAGGTGGGGGGGCTGGTGCTGGTCAAGCGGCGCAGCGCCGCCGAGGAGCAGCACGTCTTCAAGATCCCGGCGCCGCGCGCCTCCCTGCTGGGCCTCGACCTCCTGGCCGCCCAGAAGCGCCGCGAGCGGGAGGACCGGCCCGCCAAGAGGCCTCGCGGCGGGACCGCCGAGGAGGGCGCGGACGAGCCGCCCCGGCAGCCGCCGGAGGAGCCGGGCGACGGGGCGGGGCGGGGCGGCCGCCGGCGCAGGGACAGGTGAGCGGGGCGGGCGACGGTCCGGCGGGGCTCCGGGGCCGCCCGGCAGGCCGGCTGAGCCCCCCGTCCCTCCCCGGCAGGCAGTACCGCTCGGCCCAGGCGGAGACGCCGTCGAACCCGGGGGGCGTCAGCGAGGGCTTCTGGGAACGCAGCCGGCAGCGGGAGCGCGAGCGGCGGGAGCAGGGCGTCTTCGCCTCGTCCAAGGAGAAGGAGCGCCGGAGGGAGCAGGAGCGCAAGCGCGACCGAGGTGAGCCAGGGCCCGGCGCCGGCCTCGCGGGACCCTCTGCCCACGCTGCTGACCTGTCATTCTCCGCAGAGACCCGTGACCGCGGCCGGCGCAGTCCCCGCGCCGAGAAGGATGGCTCTTCGGAGAGGAGCAGGAGCGCCCCGAGGACCGAGCCGGAAAGCCCGCGGCAGCCGCCCAAAGGTGCTTGACAGCGTGGAGACCGCCTGGGAAGCGGGGGGACGGGGCGGGGGCCGCTTTGCCCCTCGCTGGCTCACGCCTTCCTTTCCGGTGCTCAGATGCAGCCACGCCGTCGCACTCGAGCTGGGAGGAGGAAGACAGCGGTTACAGCGGGTCCCGCCGCTCCCAGTGGGAGTCTCCCTCCCCGGCTCCCTCCTGCAGGGACTCGGAGCGGAGCCACCGGAGCCCTGCTCAACCTCGGGAGAGCGAGAGGCGGGGCGAACGGTACGGCCGGACCAAAGGATTGCAGGCGGATGGCGCTGCGCTAGTGGCCTGAGTGAGGCCCGGCTTGGTTGGGGGACAGGGGTGGAGAGAGTGAGCTTTGCGGTGGTCGCCCTTTGCAGGTCCAGCAGGAGCAGAGGCCCCGAAGAGACGCCTTTGCCCACCCCTACTTACAAATACAACGAGTGGGCTGACAACCACAACCGAAGGCATTTGGGTGGACCCCCTTGGCTCTCCAGAGGCAGGGGTAAGATAAAGATTGTGGAGTGGGGAGAGGCCCGGGCTTGCTTCAATCCAAGGTAGAATTGGCATCTCATGAGATATTTTTCCAGGGAGATGTGAAGATGGGGAAGATGGCATTGCATTTGAAACGGAGGAAGAACGGCAGCAATGGGAGGACGATCAGCGGGTGAGTTAGCAGCTTTAATCCCTGGGGTGGTTACCTTGCTATTTGAGGCAAAATGGCTGAAAGGGAAGAAATGAAGCAAAAAACTTCAGAATGAGACGGAAGCAAATCTCTGGTTGACAAACTCCAGTGGCTGGGACTGCTTTTCACTTTCTAAGTGTGGGCTGTGGGATTTTCATTGCTGGGTGTGAGGTGAGATCGGTTCCAGCTGGCCAACCCTTAGGAAGAGACTTCCCCCTGGGGCTTGGAGATCCCTTTTTGCCTCTCATGGTGAAATGGCAATCTGTGTGTGTGTGTGTGAGAGAGAGAGAGAGAGAGATCAGATTTCCAATAGTTTGTAGTGTTGAGGAAAGGGCTTCTTTAGCAGTGGTGGTGGAGCTAGTGTGGTGTTGCTATGAGCAGCGCAGCAGAAGAGACTTTATAACCATTTTTGTCTCTACTCAGCAAGCTGACCGGGACTGGTATATGATGGACGAGGGCTACGATGAGTTCCACAACCCTCTGGCTGCCTCCTCAGAGGAGTATGTGAGGAAGCGTGAGCAGCACCTGCAGAGGCAAAAGCAGACACGCATCTCAGCTCAGCGCAGGCAGATCAATGAGGTTGGACAAGGCAGGGCAGGGGCATCCTAAGTTGAGGGGCCCTCGTGCTCAGCTGTGATCCAGAAGCAGTGGGTCCGCTTGGTCTCTGCTATTGCTGGGAGCCCCCCAAGGCCTGCTTGCCCTAGAAGTGGGGGCTGGTGCCTGATTTAACCTTCTGCTCGGCAGGATAACGAGCGCTGGGAGACCAACCGCATGCTGACGAGTGGTGTGGTGCATCGGCTGGAGGTGGAGGAGGACTTTGAGGAGGATAATGCTGCCAGGGTGCATCTCTTAGTGCACAACCTGGTACCTCCTTTTCTGGATGGGCGCATTGTTTTCACCAAGCAGGTCAGGTGAAGTGGTGCTGGGGGTGTGGGGGGAAGGACCAGTGGACCTTTGTTGCCTTGAAATTATCCCTTTTTTCACTCTTTCCAGCCTGAGCCCGTCATCCCTGTCAAAGATGCCACCTCCGACTTGGCCATCATTGCCCGCAAAGGCAGCCTGTTGGTGCGGAAGCATCGGGAGCAAAAAGAGCGCAAGAAGGTGCTGGCTGAGTCTCTTGCTGTGTGGGGTGCAGGCGGGTCCCTATCTCTTTGGTGGAGAGAGAGCTGGTTTGGCCTAGTGGTGAAGGCAACAGGCACTAAGTGGGAGACCGTGAGCTCAAGTCCAGCCTTAGGGCTGGCCTCTCAGCCCACCGCACTTCAAAGGGTTGTTGTTGTGGGGTAAATAAAAGGAAGGTGTGGTTTACCGCCTTGAGTTATTTGTTTAAAATAATAAAAGGTGAATTTAAGGAAAATAATAAGCAAAATAAATAATACAACCTCCCCTGAACTATTAACAGTAGGGAAGGCAGGTGCAGTGCTCAAGTGGCTTGTAGTACAGATTAAAGTGGGGGGGGGGGGGGCAGCTTCAGTTGTGTAAACGGAAATCCTGAAGCAGGAAGCTGGGGGAGGGGGGGCGGCATTGACTGATGAGGACTCCCTGATCTGGAGAGAAACAAGTACCATCCTCCAGGTGGGCTAGCACTTTCCCCAAAGGAGCAGGTTTTCTGGACTCATCATTACTGGTGGAAGCCAGAGTTTCAGGAGCCTTTGCTCAGCTTCAGCTGATTGCCTCGTTTGGGGAAGAAAGTCTAGGCTCTTGTCACCTTAATGCATTGCCCAAGGGGCAGCCTCTGAAGGTTACTTACTTTCTATGAGTAGGTTGCAGCAGGGAAGAGTCACTGTTTGCACATAGCACCTAAGTTACCAGTGCAGCATTGTTTACTGGAGGCTTTTGAGGTATCATTTGAAAGATGCCTGTTTGATTTTCCAGGCCTCCACCTGGTTCAGCAGCCAGGTACCTAAGGGGATTTAAGAAATGGCAAGAAAGGAGTATTTTTCTTTAGTAGAACCCACACTGCCTTGAGAACAGCACTGTTGTTCGGGAGGGCATTTTGGGGTCTGTGTCTGTCCAGTGACTGCTCATTTAATTGACTTTGATCTATAGTAGCTGCAGAAATCACTTGATTTCTACCACTGCATGCATTTGGCTCTTAACATTAGTTTCTTGTTACTAGGCTTGTGATTTTGCAGAAGTGGACCAAAAACAGGCATAACTGCTTGATGTTGCTTTTTAGGCCCAGCACAGGCACTGGGAGCTGGCAGGGACAAAACTTGGGAACATAATGGGCATAAAGAAGGAGGAGGAGGAGGAATCAAGGCAAGTCCTGGCCGAGGATGGCACGGTGGATTACAGGTAGGATGGAGGTCAGTTGTAAAGGCCGGGGCGGGGAAGTGATCTGACAAGGGATGAACTGCTCTGAACCCTCCTCTTGCAGGACAGAACAGAAGTTTGCTGGACATGTGAAAGAGAAGAGTGAGGCAAGCAGCGAGTTTGCCAAGAAAAAGTCAATTGTGGAGCAGAGGCAGTACTTGCCCATCTTCGCTGTTCAGCAAGAGCTTTTGACAGTTGTCAGGTCTGCACTCCCTCCCTCCCTCCTCCAGCCTTCACCAAGGCTTCCCTTGGAACAGACAATGGGATGGGAGGGCAGCTGCCTTATTCAAGCCAGTGCTATGCTATCGAGAATCCAGTAGATTCTGGTATAGGCCCTAGCAAATAAAATGATGTGGAACGCCTGTATTAAACAGCATGTGGAATATCGAGGCATTTTGCAAATTGAAAAATCCAGGAGGGGTGGAGGGTCTTTACGCTGTGTCATTGCAGCCAATGACAGAGTTGCTGCCTCTTCCTGACAGAGACAACAGTATTGTGATTGTGGTGGGAGAGACGGGCAGTGGCAAAACAACGCAGTTGACACAGTACCTACACGAGGACGGCTACACGGACTATGGCATGATTGGCTGCACACAACCACGTCGAGTGGCGGCCATGTCTGTGGCCAAACGTGTTAGTGAGGAGATGAATGTGGCCCTTGGGGAGGAGGTGAGTGCTGCAGGCCGTGGGGCATCTGGGCGAGGCTGTGGGTCAGCTTCCTTCACTCAGAGGCCGGCTGAGGGCCGTGGGGGCTTGGCTTCTTCTGGCCTGCTTGGTGAGTTCTGCCTGTGGACCTTGTGCCTGTGCCAGGTGGGCTACGCCATCCGCTTTGAGGACTGCACTTCGGAGAGTACCGTGATTAAGTACATGACAGACGGGATTTTGCTTCGGGAGTCTCTGCGTGAAGCTGATCTTGACCATTACAGTGCCATCATCATGGACGAGGCTCATGAACGCTCGCTCAACACGGATGTGCTGTTTGGCCTCCTCCGAGAAGTAGGTGCCTGGTGGGCTTTGCCTGGGGTTTCTGGCAGGGTTCCTGCAGTGGAGGGGAAAAAAGAATACCCCCCCCCCCCCAGCTCATTCACCTGTTCATGTTGAACACAAGCTAAAACTGCTGTCTGTGTGCTGCTGGGTATCGAAGAGTAGATAGGAGGTGGGGCTAGGATTAATAGAACCCAGGCTGAAATTGATTCTTAGAAGATAAATGAAAAATTAATATCCTTCCAGTCCCACTTTTAATCTCCCAGAAAGGGGTAGTGGTGGCAGTTGTGGGCAGGCAGCCTCAGCCTTTCCCCTTGGGGGCCGTGGACACTTCACTGCAGCACAGAAGCCAGCCACCTGATCCTGCATTGCCCACAACTGCCTGAATGGGAGGCCCATGTTGCATCTTTCCAATTGCACGTCTGAAGCCCCCTTTGATTTTATCCTAAGAGGGCCAACTGCTTATTGAAAAAGCTGCTAAAGTGGAGCATTGTCATCTATTTTGAGGGCTTAGAGGACTGAGGGATAGAGAGCTCCTTGCTTGTGTTTCAATGAAAGTGGCCCTGGGTCCTTCACCTGCTTAGGCTGTAATTGCCAATCTCACTCAGCCTTTATCCATTCAGCAGTATGGCCAGCAGGTACACACCACATTGCTGTAAGTAGACAACCCAGAGCCCTCTAGAGATGTTGTTCCCAACAGCCTGGCTTTATAGGAGCTTCAGAGCGGATTGTCAGCCTTATCAGGTAGACGAGACAAGAAACATGACCACTTTTTTATTGTAAGGTTACATTAACAGCCTCGAGAGTCACCTTTACAGCTTGTGAACTCGGGGAGGGTCCCTTCTGAACCTCTTGTTCCACCCCCTGTACAGCTGGGGGCAAGGCTCCTTCCCTTTCCATTTGCTAGGCAGCATCTCTTCATCCGTCTCTAAAGGTCTTTTCTTCATATCAGTGGGCTTATAAAGAATAAAGAATTCTATTCTTATTCAAAGCAACAGATTCGAGGGTTGCTTCTTAAATTTGGTATGATACAGAGCAGAAGCAACCTAATTATATAGGCAACCATGATATGGAAGTGATGTATCCCTGGAGAAGCAAATGCTTTCACTCTGAAACTTTCATTGGGCAAAAGGAAGGAAGAATGCAAAATGAGTGGCTATAAAGGGGCCATTTGGGATTTTCATATTACTCTTTGGCAACGATCCTGTCTTTTCATAGGTGGTAGCCCGTCGCTCAGATCTCAAGTTGATTGTTACCTCGGCCACCATGGATGCAGAGAAGTTTGCGTCTTTCTTTGGAAATGTGCCCATCTTCCACATTCCAGGCCGCACATTTCCTGTCGATGTTCTCTTTAGCAAGGTATGGGGTAAGCAAAGGCCTGGACCAGGCCGTCCAGGTGACACCTGGATAAGTGTATCAGCCTCCTTTTTGCTCTTTCAGACTCCGCAAGAAGACTATGTGGAGGCAGCAGTGAAGCAGGCCCTACAGGTTCATCTCTCCAGTGCCCCTGGAGATATCCTCATTTTCATGCCAGGCCAGGAGGACATCGAGGTGAGTTCATCTGTGGGAGTATTTAAGATCTTAGTCAGCCCCCTAATGCACATATATTTGCCTCGCCTCATCTTGCAGGTTACGTCTGAGCAGATTGTGGAACATCTGGAAGAACTGGAAAACGCTCCTGCTCTGGCTGTGCTACCGATCTACTCTCAGCTACCCTCAGATTTGCAGGCCAAGATCTTCCAGAAGGTATAGCCTGCTTTCCACTAGTGATGATCTCAGATTTACTTGGCAATGGTACCTGGAAGCTTGAAGCTTCTATCATGGCTTTTCCCAGGACGAGGGAAAAGAACTCAAGATGAGTAGAATAGTTGGCAAGCAGCCCAACCTGCAGCAAAAAATGAGAGTCCTGGAAGTAGATGAATTTTGTGCCGTGGCTTGAGAAGTCAAACATCTTTCTCTTCTTAGGAAGTAGAAACTAGAAGCTTTTTCAGGAGCTGTGGATACAGGCCATTTCAGTCAAAGGGATTGCTAATTCAAGCCTTTATAGGACTTACAGTAGCTTCTGAAAGCAAAGATGCTGGAATTAAAAGCCACCACTTCAGGGTCTTTCCTTGGGGGAAGCTGAGCATTTCAGTTGATGATGGATTGGTAGCTGCATCTTGAAACTTGGATTCTTGGCAGGCACCAGATGGAGTCAGGAAGTGTATTGTGGCCACCAATATTGCAGAAACCTCGTTGACAGTTGATGGGATCATGTTTGTGATCGACTCCGGATATTGCAAACTGAAGGTAAGGAAGCTTGCTTAGAAAAAGCATAAGGTCCTAGGGATGAAGCCCCGACTTACCCTACTTGTTACATCTCAGGTCTTCAACCCACGGATTGGCATGGATGCCCTGCAGATCTATCCAATCAGCCAGGCTAATGCAAATCAGCGCTCTGGCCGAGCTGGAAGGACAGGCCCAGGTCAGTGTTTCAGGTAGGAGTTGTACGTATCCAAGGGGTCTCCTTGCAGCAAGTGGGCACCGCAGTAAATGCTTGTCTGCAGCTGCCAAATCTTGTTCTCCTGCTGTGGCCAAGGCTGCTCCACTGAGGTGGTTGCTCTCTTTCCCGAGCAGACTGTACACCCAGAGTGCATACAAGAATGAACTGCTGACCACTACTGTCCCCGAGATCCAACGTACCAATCTGGCCAATGTGGTGCTGCTTCTTAAGTCTTTAGGGGTGCAAGACCTGCTACAGTTCCACTTTATGGATCCCCCTCCAGAAGACAACATGCTCAACTCAATGTACCAGTTGTGGATTCTCGGGGCACTTGATAACACAGGTTGGGTGGAACAATCCTTTCCCCATATGTGGGGGGCTTGTGCTTTTGTGGGGCTTGGCTCAGAAGATCACTGTCCCTCCAGGTGGTCTGACATCAACTGGACGTCTGATGGTGGAGTTTCCCCTTGATCCAGCCCTCTCCAAGATGCTGATTGTTTCTTGTGATATGGGCTGCAGTTCTGAGATCCTGCTGATCGTCTCCATGCTCTCAGTTCCAGCCATTTTTTACCGACCAAAGGTGGGTCAGGGATTTTTTTGGTCTTTGCTCTCAGGAATGGGCTTCCTGGTCTGTCACTTTTCTTTCTGCCATCTCTCTGCAGGGTCGGGAGGAAGAAAGCGACCAGGTGCGAGAGAAGTTTGCTGTTCCCGAGAGCGACCACTTGACTTACCTGAATGTTTATCTGCAGTGGAAAAATAACAGTTATTCAACACTCTGGTGCAATGAACACTTCATTCACGCCAAGGCCATGCGGAAGGTGGGTGTTGGGGCAGGCCCAAGAGGCACAGCGGGACCGTGAACAGAGCTGAACCTGCTCTGGCCCTTATCTTCCAGGTGCGGGAGGTGCGAGCGCAGCTGAAGGACATCATGGTGCAGCAACACATGAGCCTGGCTTCCTGCGGCACCGACTGGGATGTGGTTCGCAAGTGCATCTGTGCTGCTTACTTTCACCAGGCTGCAAAACTGAAGGTGAGAGATTCTTGGCTCCCTGCGCGGCTCACCTACTTCCATCGGTTGCAGAGCAGGGCCTTTTGCGTAGCAGCCTGCTCCGTCTATTGTGTATTTGGAGGGGGGGCTTTAACCTCCACCCCACAAGGCCGCCTCGCAACATGCTCAGCTAATTTCCCTTCCCATCATCCTCAGACAGATTCACTTCTTTGTGAGCCTCAGGAGATGGAGGCCAGGTCTTGATTCTGCCCAGCACCAACACCAAGGAAGCTCCATTTTATTTATTTATTAATCAAAGTTACATACATTGGAAGTGACTCTTGGCAGCAGGAAATAATAAAACCACAATGTAAAAACAATTGTTACAAATTATAAAAATGTAAACATTCATCATTAAAAATCAAACCACACACACAGCACAACCACAATAGGGAAGCCACCTTAAAAGGGTCCGAGTTTCCTGAAACCTGAAGCCTGATGAGACAACCAGGTTTTGAGGGCATCCCTGAATATCAACAAGGATAGAACTAACTTGAAGGGTGGGGGGAATGCTGCATAAAGTGGGCACCATGGCAGAGAAGGCCTAACTCCTGGGACCCTTCAAATGTAGGTAGGTCTCTCATAGATGGACCCTGTGGCCCTCTCTGCCAGGCATTCCCTCGGATAACCCGGACCCAATCCATGAAGGAATGTTCTGGAATGCCATATCCAGAATCCCACGATCCTGTCTCAATGTGGAGGATTAATTATAGATTTTCCACATGGCTTCTACCCAAGGCCCCCTTTTCCTCTGGTGTCTTCTAACTGTTCTGGTTGATTTCCTAAAGCAGTTAAAGGCCTGTGAAGGAACTGGGGCCAGGCAACACTGACCTTTATGCTTTGCTGCAGGGCATCGGGGAATATGTCAACATCCGCACAGGGATGCGTTGCCACTTGCACCCTACCAGCTCGCTTTTTGGGATGGGCTACACTCCCGACTATATTGTCTACCATGAACTGGTGATGACCACCAAGGTGAGGGGATACGTTGGAGAAAGGGGCCTGCATAGGATGATGCTGGCAGATGTGGGCAGATCCATTTTTCTCCATTACCAGCTCCCTCATCTCTGCCTTTAACCTGCAGGAGTACATGCAGTGTGTCACAGCTGTGGATGGGGAATGGCTGGCTGAGTTGGGGCCCATGTTCTACAGTATCAAGCATGCTGGCAAGTCTCGTCAGGTGAGAACGAGCTGCTGGGGGAATCATCCAGTTGCTCCAAAAGAAAGCCAGCCGGCTCCAATTCCTGGCAAACTGGAAATACTTTTTTTAAAAAATTAATGCCGCTGCTCATCAACCAAGATACAGACATCAAGTCTGTGTAGCAGTGTTTGGGTTGGGCTACATTTCATAGTAAAGCAGGATGGAAGAAGACGGATGAAATCTCACGTGGCTGCTTGTTCCGTTCTAGGAGAGCCGGCGGCGAGCCAAGGAAGAAGCATCTGCCATGGAAGAAGAGATGGCTCTGGCGGAAGAGCAGCTCCGTGCTCGCAGAGAAGAACAGGAGCGTTGTAACCCAATGGGCAGCGTCAGGTATGACCCCGTGGGCTCCTCTTCCAGGGGAGAAGTCCGGAGCCTGGAGTAGTCTGCTCTCTTCAGTCTTTCCTTTGTGCCCCTTTCTGCAGGTCCACAAAGATTTATACACCAGGGCGCAAAGAGCAAGGCCAGCTTGCCACACCTCGCCATACCCCAGCTCGCTTTGGCCTCTAGCCATGGACATCTGCATTATATATAGCTTCGCGCTGGCTCTGCTGCTGAGATCAGGATATCATTTTATTGTTTATATAAACATTGTTGCTCCTGGACTCTTTTGGTGGCTGTTGGGTCTTTTTTTCAAGCAAGGGTGGCGCTCTGCTAGAAGTGCTACATCATGACAGCAGCTACGGATGGGACACTTAGACAAGTTCTCTCAATAGCAAAGTCTTCTGGACACGGTTTACCTTCATTCCAGAGCTGCCTTCTCTGGCTGCGGCCCCTGGAAAGGTGGATGAGTGTAATGGGTTCACAACAGAAGTATGTGCCAGAGTTGTTGCAGTACAGCCTGCGGCTCCAAATCACTGTTGTGGAGAGCCTGCAACCAGAGACTTCATGTTTAGAACCACCCAATGTTTACTGGTGCTCGTGAAACCAGACCAAACCCATCCTAGTCCAGCTCTCTATTTCTCCTGGTCCACTGGATTCTGTAGGAGTAAGTCAAAGTATGCTTCCTTTAGGCCAGCAGTCCCCAACCTTTCTAGCCCCATGGACCGGCAACAGGGGAAGGAGATGGTTTTATGTGCTCATCTACTACTTGCGTGGCCCAGTTCCCAACAAGCTGCAGACTGGTTTCGGTCTGTGGACAGGGGTTTGGGGACCCCAGCTTTATACAATCTCCCTCTGCTACTGCTACAATTAAGGAAATGGGAGGCGGGCTGTAATTGGGCATCCTCTGCTCTCCTTCCAACCTCTGGTCATTCTTGGCACTTGCCTTGATGCGCTCACATACAATGCGCTTCTCGTTGATTTCGTTCTTCAACTGTTGGTTGTCCTCTTGCAGCCTCTCCAGTAGTTGATGCAGAAGGCTGTGGGAGGGAAAAGGGGTGCAGAGAACCCCTTAGGTTAAGTAACCCTAACCCTCATGATCACTGCAGGCTTTTGAAAGGAAAGGTGCCTGGAATTTAAAGGTACCCATAGCTGTTTTTCAGTCCATCCTAAATTAAACACGCACCTGGTCTGATTTCATCAAACGGGGTGGGTGGGTGAAGGAATCCTACAAATACTCCCCTCACGCCCCAGCACCAAAGAGCAGCTTTGTCACTCACTCTCTCTCGCCAGTGAGCTGGGCAATTTGCTTGATCTGTGTTCGGAGCTTGTGGCCCAGCAACTCATTCATCTGCCTGTAACAAAAAGGCTGCTGAGGAAGCAAATTGACCCCCGCCCCTTTGCCCCATAGCAAACTCAGCAGAAGCATCCCTCTCCTACGGTGACTGGGCAACACTCACTTTTGCTCCTTTACCCACTGGCGAACATCGGCCACCACCAGTTCGCTCTCCTGGTGCAGCCAGTGGTGGCCAGCGCGGGATGCCTCCAGGGAGATTTCTAAAGATTCTATCTGCTGGGTGAAGAAAAGAGCCATCTGGGTTGGTTGCCATGCTGTGATCCAGAGCGCTCCCTCAAAAGGCCTTGCAAATCTGCTGCAAATGACCCAGCCAAGGACACCAGGGAAGGTTAGAGACTAGACTCACTCTGTGCTCCTCAGGGCCATCCCCCCCTTTGGCCAACCTCAGCGAAATGAAGAGCTGGGGGCTGGCTTGATTCTCTCCCACTCTTAAGGAGCAACAAGACCTTTACTGGCCACCACCATTTCCTCCTCCTGTCCTCGGGTGGACAGCAGGCAAGGAAGGATTATTTCCTTCTGGAGATTGCCTAGGGGCCATTTCCCTCCCCAGTCCCTGGTTGGCCTCCTGGGGGCCAGGCAGTGCATGGAAGAAAGCAGGGAGTCTGAGCTGCAAGTAATGGAATTGTGGAGTGTGTGCAGCTAGGACATTCTAGTGCTAGGAAGATAAACAGGGTTGCTTCTGGCTGACAAGGAGCTAGTGAAGCTTGGAGTCTCTCCGTGGAGGACAGAGACTCACTGCAGCATCCAGCACTCAAGGGGCAGCTGGGCCCACCCCACTTGCCCCATCCCTGTCCCCCATGCAATGCCAGCTGGCAGCCTCATGCCTATTTGCCAGCATTGCTCCTGCTAAACAAGGGCAGGCAAAACTTGGCCCCTCCAGAACACCTCCCACCTTTCACGTTGGAAAAGAGGCTGGGTGGAGTGGGAGCATTGGAAAAGCCAGAGCCGAGGGTCCTTCTAGCAGCTGATGTTTGGTGGCTTTGCTGGTACTGCCAGGACACAGGAGTTGCCCAGCCATGGGCCATCAGCCCTCTGGGCTGGCTCACCGCGGTTGCCTGGTGCTGCAGCTGCAGCTGGGCCTGCCTGAAGCGTCCATTCACCAGCCCCAACACAGCTGTTTGCTTAGTCAGCTGCTCTTGCAGAGAACGACTGTCTGCCTTCTGCTCCATCACACAGGTCTGCAGGGCTTGCACTCTCCTCTCTGTCTCCTGTAACTGCATGGGAAGTTGGCCATCAATCCCACCCCAGCAATGTGGCTCTCCAGATGCCATAGATCTTGGCGCAGGTGCTCTCTGGGACAGAGGAACAGGCTCTTGATTCACCACGGGGAGGGCATGTTCCTGTCTATCTCACGCAGCTCACCTGCTGCCGCAGCATCTCCAACTCCAGCATGGGTGCTGCCTGCAAAGGTTGCCGCTTGGACCTGCTCAGCTTCTCCATCAGCTCCTTTAGCAGTTCTCTGCCAGAGGTGGCAGCAGCAAGACCATCTCCTCCCAAGAAGCTAAGAAGAAAGCAATGGGTTATCCCCCACCCAAAGGCAAGTCCACTCCCAACCTGGCCTACTTCAGCCCAGGGACGAGACCTTTTCTGCTCCAGCTCTGCTTCAGCTAGGCAGCCTTTTCCAAGGAGAACCTCCAGAGGGCAGCCAACTTTCCCAAGACGCTGAAGCTTGAGGCCCCTCTCCACCGGCTGGTCCTGGACCATCTCCAATGCTGCAGAGTAGAAGGCTCAGGTAGGAAGGGTATGGGGCCCCAGGCCCTTGGACACCCATGGTCCAGCATGCTTGGATTGGGTGAGAATTATGGATATGCTTTTTTGCACTAACATAAACTTGGAATTTGTCTTATTCCTGCCACTGTTGGCAGTTGATGCTTCAGGAGCACTTAGCCCAGGCATTAGAAGAATGGGATAAACATCTTTGTATAAGTAAGAATGAAATAGAATTTCTGCCTATCAGCTTGGTGAGCAGGCAAGGAGAAGGATGGGGGAAGGGAAGAAGCAACCCACAAATTGGCCCTCTTGGTCCCTGTGTGATCTACCCCACTCGACACACCTGGAGCCAGCCTCCTTACCAGCCTTCCCGGGCTGTTCCAGGCTCTTGGGCCTCCTCGGCTGCAGCATTGGGGCTCCACCAGGCCAAGAGGCTGCTCGGCCTTGCTTGGCCTCCTGTGAGGCAGCTTTCAAGGGATGGGCCTGGTCCCAGAAGATGCTGCAATTAGCCCATGCCCTTTGAAGGAGCCTGGCTGGTTTCTGGATGGCATGGAGAAGAGGAGGGGCGTGAGCGAGTGCCAATGTACCCCTGGCAAAGCCCTCCCCAGCAGGTATCCCTGGGCAGATCAGCAGTCACTCACCCATTCCTTCTGTGCACACAGCTGGTGGCTTTGTTCCAGCAGGGCCTGCACTAGGCAGGCATGGTGCTGCAGCTGCCGACTCTGCTCTGAGGCTGCCGCCTGGCACAGACTCTGCACAGCCAGTTCCAGGCGAGCCAGATCTGAAATGAGGCTCAATCAGCTGGGACCCCCGACTGCAACAGGAAGGACCAGCTGAGGGGACCAGAAATGGGTGGGTCCTTTACCTTTCAAGGTGCTGCTGTTCTGCTCAGCCTCCCTTGCCAGCTGCATCTTCAGTTCTTGCACCAGGGCCTGGTACACCTCCACCTGCTGCTGCAAACCCTCCTCTTCTGCCTGCTGTAGCTTCTAGGCAAGTCCAACCGAGACAAACGGAGCCAGGTTTTTGCTCATGTTGTGGCAGGTCCCCCACTGCTTGCTCCAGCTGGCCAGCACTATCGGTACTAGACCTACCTGTCGGAGTATCGCCTGGCTGACCATCTGTTTTTTGTGCTTTGTGTTTGAGCAGCTGTGAGTCAACTTGTATGATGTAAACTCTTGGCTCAGGCTGGCCATGGCTTCCTTTTGCTGCAGCAGCTGAGACAGAGCCTGTCTCAGTAGGCACAACTAGCTTATTGCATCTGTCAGCTTCCCACCAGACAAGGCAATACGGCTCCTTCAGCAAACCCCACCCCACACTCAGCAGCCAAGGCTGGGTGTAAATAAGACACCGTGAACTCACAGAAGGTCAGGCTCTTGTGGAACACAGGACAAGCATCACTGAGACTTCTGTGTCAAAGCCAGGATTTAAATCCTAGGCCCTTTTCTTACCACAGACTTGAAGCTTGACATCTGTTGCAGTTCACACCAGCGTTTCCCCCCATGGAAGGAAAAGGGCTGTGGCCACACTCACCTTGCAGTGGCTGGCTGCCAATTGTTCCTGCAGCTCCTGGATGGTCTGGTCTTGCTGGCCTGTGAACTGCCTAACTGCATGAGCACTGAGCTGCCCAAGGCTGTCCTCTGCTTGGCCACTGCTCCAAAGATTGATGACCTCTTCTTGCAGATGATGCATCTGACTGTCTAGTTCACCAACTCGGCCCAGAGCAGCTCGGTATTTCTTCTTATAGAGATCCAAGATGCTTTCCAGAATATGGACAGAAGTCTCTGCTTGACGCAACTGCTCCCACATCTGCTGGTGGCGCTCAATTTGAAGAGAGTGCTCCCTTTCTTGCTCCTGGGTCAATGCCTTAGATTGTCGGAGCTGTGGAGTATACAGAGGCAGAGAATATCAGGTGCTGCCCTGGCTTCTGGGGGAGGTAGAAGGGAGTTCTGAAACCTACCTGTGTCTTGAGAGCCTGACACTCCTGGAGCAGCATCTCCAGGGCCTGATGCTGTCCTTGCGTCCAGCTTAGACCATCCCTCATGTGCTGCAGCTGCTCCACGGCCACCTGGAAACCCTGCAACTGCTCTGGGAGGGCAGCCTTGCTTGGACTCTGTGGAAATAGCATCACCCAAGATCAAGATGGGGAGCCTCTGGAGGGAGAGGGAGAGGGACCACCAAAGTTCCTCCTCCCTGTGCAACCTGTCACGTTCCGGTGTCCCGCGTAAGAAAAGCCAGCAACACAGGTTGATGTTAGAATTGTTTATCTGGAAACGCGGACCCCACACAAAGCGATCATCCAAAAGGAATTAAAGTTTGTGCTACCGTGGTTAGTTCACCCACTCCTTATATTGTGCTCCACCTCCCTTGTGTGTGCACCCCTCCTACTGACTGCTTGCCGCTAATTCGGCCGCCGCAGTCCAGCCATGCCCCTAGCCATCCATCCCGGCTTATCCCGCTCTGTTTCCTGCTTCCACCCATGGTCCGACTATCAGCCGGGCAGTCTGGGCCCCGCTAGACAGGCAGTAGCCCCATGGAGGCAGGAGCGATGTGCTGCGGGCCATGGGCGTGTGGTGGCGGCTTCTCCCCAAAATGGTGTGGCCATTGATGCTCGTGTGCGCACGTCCCAGCTGGCCAGTCCTCCTCTGCCCGAATGGCAGCCCCGGGCCATCTGGCGGTCCAGGGCTGACACCACCATGGCATCACCTTCTCCCCAACTGGCTGAAAATCACCTTAATTCACAGGTACAAGCCCACCATGCAGGGTTGCAGAGGCTATCTGGAGAAAGGGAGGAGGAACATTTGCCCCCGAATGTAAATCTGGCAAGGAAAACCAAGGGCCTCTCCTAAAGTCCAGCATAATGTCCATACAAACAATAATACAGTCCTGAATAAATGTATGGAACAAACCAAAATGCATAAAGCTGAAAAATAGTAACACATCTATAGACCCAGCTCGTTCATCTTTATTTCACTGAAAAGCAGTTTTCAAAGCTGCTCCCCTGGCTGAGAGCAGGCCTTGCAAGAGGGGATGGCCTCCATGGTTGAAAGCTATTCAGGCCCAGGGCCTCTTGGTGTAGCCCTCCTTCTGAACTGCCTGCTCCAGAATAATGCCGCCTGTGAGGTCAAGAATAACAGTTGTGACCTGGCTCATTCAGGGCAGCCTGGTCAGGTTTGGCTGGTGCTCTGACTGCTTTGCTGATGCTGACCCTCTCTTGATGACAAGGGCCTGCCTGGCCCAGGAAAAACCAAGGCATTCGAGAAAGCAAGCGTCAGTCTTCCTAGACATAAACCATGACAGGCATCCGAACTGAGGCTGGGCCTTGGTAGGAGGCCACTTGCTTCCCATGGAAGGCCGAGTAAGAACCCCAAATGCCTGAGGAGGGCGTCACCTGGTCCCTTCCGGTCTTCCTCTTGCTGGGATGCACAATGGGGCACCTCCTCTTTCCTTCCATCCATGAAAAAGCAAATATCCATGGGCTGATGGGAAGTGGGAGAGATCTTTAATTCAGGGCTCCTGGGAGCCTTATTAATCCTCTGGGTTTGCAGAACTGAAGCACTGAGACCCAATACCCAGTCAGCAATGCTGCAGCCACCTTTTTTTCTGTAGTGAAGAAATTAAAACTTCTTGTTGCTGGGCCAATCTGTGGCTGCCTTCAGGCCCTGCAATTGCCAACCATGCCTGGGAGAAGAAACCCGCTAGCCGGAGCCGTGAAGATAAAACCTGCTACCACAACATACCAGTAACTGCCTGCCTGTTGGAAATCACAAGCCAACGATGACCCGGGTGTGGGTGAGATGGTCCTGCAAATCAGAGGTAACAGACTGAAGTGGTGGGACCCGAGTGTCACCCAAGGGCTGGAGTCAAAAATGGGGGGGGGGGGTGTTTAGATATTCTGCTTATCTGCATGGAGGGGGTGGACGTGGTGCTCCCCTCCTTGATTCTATGGCTCTGCCTGGTCATGCTCCTTCTCTGGAAACCATGTCAGATTTGGCAGTCTCTGGGCTTCAATACATATGGCACCGCTCTGTCATGTAAAGAGTTTTGTAACCAACATTCTTACAGAATGTGGCACCTTTCCTGGCATTAAACTCAGGCAAGCAGCAGTCCCCTTACTTGGAGGCCTGAATGGAGCTTCCCTTTCCCTGGCACTAATCCAGGAGGTGGAGGCTTGCCATTTTTGTGCAGTAAACTGCCCAGTGTCAAAAGGGGGTGCCGAATGAACGAATGAATGAATGAATGAATGAATGAATGAATGAATGAATGAGACATCACCAGGCAGCCTCTGGAGGGAGGGTTTTTCAGGCCTGGCCACTGAAGCAGCACTTGCTGGTGGAACTTAGAACTATGACTTCACTATTGCTGAAGGATGACAAGCCTCTTTTATCAATATCTAGTAGATCCTTGTGGTTTCTGGAAACTCTTAACAAACTTGGCTTGAGCGCTTTGCTCAAAAACAAGTCTCAAGAAAGAAGTGCTGGGCCCTGAAATCGGTGTCCGTTGGCAGATAGAACCATTTGCCATTTTATTACTGGCAAGATCACTCTGAAATACTCCACACCCGAGGCTCTTTGGTGCCTGAAAGGCACAGACCTTATTAACATTCATCTCCAACATCATTAAGATGTTTCCTGGAAAATTAATTGAGATACTCATTAAAAATAAATTAAGAAAAATGTGTTGTAGAGTGTTTGCTCTGAGCTCATAAATCACAGCTCAAAGCTTTGGGTGGCTGGGCAGACAATTAATGTGGGCCAATTTGTTTTACCCTGACTCTGAAAATGAGAAAGCAGACAGAAAGATTAGATTAGGGCTGTCTGCCGAGCATATTTTAGGACAGAACGGGAACATTGTGGGATGTCAAAAGCCAGCCAGGTTTCTGTCTCAGACGCGCTGACAAACTGGATCTCCATATCAAGGAATGGGCAGAATTCTTCCCACCTTGAAAACTGTCCTCACCTTCGCACTCCGCTGGCAGGAGAGACCTGCAAAACTAGCAGCAAGTTGGCTGGAGAAAAATGCCATAGAGCACCCTTACAGAATACAGAATAACTTGAGTTGGAAGGGACCTTGGAGGTCTTCTAGTCCAACCTCCTGCTGAAGCAGGAGATCTTATAGCATGCCAGACAAATGGTTGTCCAATCTCTTCTTGAAAAGCTCCAGTGATGGAGCACCCACAACTTCTGGAGGTTAATTGTGCTCACTATCAGGACATTTCTCCTTAGTTCTAGGTTGCTTCTCTCCTTGGTAAGTTTCCATCTATTGTTTCTTGTCTTGCCTTCAGGTGCTTTGGAGAATAGGTTGAACCCCCCTCCCCTTCTCTGTGACAGCACCTCAGATATTGGAAGATGCTATCATGTCACCTCTAGTCCTTCTCTCCCCTAGACTAGACATACTCAGTTCCTGCAACTGTTCATCCTTCAGGTCCCTAATCATCTTGGTTGCTATTCTCTGCACTCTTTCTGATCTGAACATCTTTTTTGCATCATGGTAATCAAAGCTGGAGGCAGTAGCATTCCAAGCATGGTCTTACCAAAGCAGCCTAAAGCAGTCACGTCACGTGAGCTTGATACTATCTGTCCATCGATGCAGCCTAGGACTCGGCTGCTTCCAGCTGGGAGAAGAGCAGGAGAGAATGCATGAGAGAGAAGCCCTGTGGAGTTGTCGTGTCCGAGAGGCCACTCTTCACCAGGTCACTTTGCATGGCAGCTGAAGGACTGCTGGCCAGGGATGCCTTCCGAGACTTGGCTGCGTGGCTTCCATAAGCCCTTCCCAATCTTTGGTCCTGAGCAGAATCAAGGGACCATGAAACCTGGCCAAATCTGCATCATCTGATTATTTTTCAAAGAGACCCCAGAGACACGACATCCATTGATCGACTTTTGCCTCAGGCAGGAAACCATTGGGAAAAAGTAGCTTGCTCGGTTTTGCAAAGAAAGATCTGTCCCTGTCAATCATGGGTGGTACATCAGCTGTCAAAATCTCTCATTTGAAGCTTTTCCAGAAAGGAGGCCACAGCTTTGGCAGCATCTGAAGTCCAGCGCACATCTCAGCATTCCTAAGCACCACCTGCCCAGCCTTCCCAGGGACGAGCAAGGGCTAGGGATTTTCTGCATGCTTTCTGCCTTTGCTCTGTCAGGGGCCTTTTCCCACTGGAGCTGGGGCAGGGGCCAAGCAGCTCATCCACTGGGCCTGTCCAACTAGCCATGCTGGAGGCTTGCAGCTCTGCAGGAGGGCAGCAGGGGGAGCCCCCCGCCTGTGTCTGTGTCTTCTCCCCTCTCCTCCCCCAGTGAGCTCCAATGGAGGAATCCCCAAATGGCAGCTCTGAAAATGCACCTTGATTACTAGGCATTAGAAGTAACTCATGGCACAGTGATAACCTGGCAGAAGGCAAATGCATTAAGTGTCTCTTTCAGAGCCCTTAAAATGCCTTTCTTCTGTCAAAAGTTATCATTATTTGCTCTTTGAGGCTCTTGGAAGGGAAGGGGCCTGGTGGCTCAGCAGACTGATAGCACTGTGATTAACAACAGCTGTCTGCAATTACTGTAAGTTCGAATCTCACCAGGCTCAAGGTTGACTCAGCCTTCCATCCTTTCTAAGGTAGGTAAATTGAGGACCCAGTTTGTGGGGGCAATAAGCTGACTTTGTATAAATATACAAAAGTATGAAGGCTATTGCTTAACGCATTGTAAGCCGCCCTGAGTCTCCGGAGAAGGGCGGCATATAAATCAATTTTTTTTTTTAAAAAAAGGGTCACGCAGTTGGAGAGGCTCTTGGGGGACAGCCTCTGGGCGGGGAGGGAGGCACCTATGGGGGCTGCCAGCTTTCCCCAGCCTTGGTCAACTCTAAGGACTGATGGAGAAATGAAGGGAGTAGGCAGACGCCGCGTGAGAGCTCCTAGCTTGCCCCAGCTATCTCCTCAAGACTGCCATGGAAGTCACAGGGGGGGTTGGGTGGAAAGGGTGGGTTAGGGAAGAGGGGGGGGGGGGAAGGGGGAAAAACTTGTATTTGAAAACTTTTTCAATAAAAAAAAAAAAAAAAAGACTGCCATGGAAGATCCTCCACAAAGCAGCTGGAGAAAGGGGAAGGGAGGGAGGGAGGGAGGGAGGGAGGGAGGGAAAGAAGGAAGGAAGGAAGGAAGGAAGGAAGGAAGGAAGGAAGGAAGGAAGGAAGGAAGGAAGGAAGGAAGGAGAGGGATGCCTCTCTTGGGGCTATGGGCAGGAGGGCCATCCAAGTGATGGTCACTGTGGAGGGAGAGATTTCACTGGTGCAACTTTCTTGCCTTTCCCAAGACCAGGGTTGCTTCCACTCCTTCCATTCCCAACTGCATTTCCTCCCTCACTGAGAGTAAAATCCCAATGTGCATCCAGCACACAGCCAGCTCTGGATCAAGTACAAAACCACCTATTTAACTAACACAATCGCTTAAGTATTGGAGTATCCCAGAAAAGGGCAGGGTAGGACAGGAAGGAATCACTCCAAATCCAAAGGCTGGCCAGTAGCCAAGAGCACAGAGGGGCCACCGTGCTATGGATGGCTGACAGTTGCTTTCTATTGGGAGCCAGAGACAAATGGAGTGGGTGAAGCCATTAGTGGGACTTCAGACAAAAACATTTGAGGTTCACTTTCAATTTATACAGTGACATTTCTTTTTCCTACTCATTCCACCCCAACTCCTTCCCTCCCCCTCCCTCTCTGCCAGTACCAAGGCTACAAAAGAGAAGGGCATTTCCCTCTCAAACTCTCAACTGATCTCTTGCATTGGGTCAGGGTGCCCAGGGTGATTTTCAGAAAGTTTTGGCACAACTGGCCATCCGGATGCCGCATTCTCCTTGGCCAGCCAGTTGAAAAACAAGAAGCAGATGCAGAATGGTTTTTCCCCTGTAGGGACTCCCTCCTGATGGATTTACACTGGAATAGGAGGGTTCTAACGTTCAGAAATTATCTAAAGCCAAAGGTCAACAGTGAAACTGTTAATGACACAGTTATTATAAAATCTTTCACAGCCAGAAAAGAGCTCAAAACAAGGTAAGCGAGAGGGTGGCTGGGACAGGTGGGTTCTCCACTGGAAGGTGTCAGGCTGTGCCAGAGACCGAGATGTGAAAAAGGGAGATGCAAGCAAGGCAACTGGGAAGGGACCACTCTGGAAGTACTCCCGGAGGTGGGGGGTTAGTTACCTCATTTCTGCGGAGATGCTGTAGTGGGGGACCTAGCTAACTAATGTGGCCAGGGACTCAGAAAGAGCAACAGAATTGTCAGAGTTGGGCAGGGCCAAAATCGAAACAACAAATTATTGCACCTCAATATGTCCCAGGATTTACAGTAGCAGAAGAAAGAGAAAATGACGGAGCCTCTCCTCTGGAACGCCTGGAGGCACCTGCTCCAAAGGAACGCCCAAGTTCATGTACTGGAGAGCAGAAGCCGTGGCCCCAGGCCAGCAGTCTTCCTCCCTCGCCCAAACAGGATTCGCTCTATGAAGGGCCCTGCCCTGCCCTGCCTTGAAGAGGGGGGAGGCAGGCATCTCCAGCAGCCACTCCAGGTGTCTTCTGTACCTATGCCCCTCTCTTGGAGGCGGGCATCTGCCTACCTAGGGCCTCCTGCTAACGCTTCTTCTAGAGTACCCTGGAGCAAAGAGCTGCTCCCTCCCTCCCTCCCTCCCGCCTGCTGGCGGAGCAGCCTCTCATTTCAGAGATTCCAATGGCCCCGTCTGGGAAAAGAGTGCTCCTAGCCAAGCAAATTGGGCAGAAAAGCCAGCTCCACATCCGCTTGCCTATTACCAAAGCTGCTTTCCTGATCTTGCTCACTGCTGTTTTCCTAGTAAGGTAAGGACAATAAATGAGGGCAAGGAACCATTGCCAACAATGCTTTCTCTCTGCTTTCTCACAGCCAGCATAGCCTCCAAAGTTACTTGTGAATTGCCTTTAGAGATGCACAAAAGAAGGGAAGACTCCTTTCCATTCAAGGCAGCGAAGCCCAACAGCCTCACCCAGTGGGCCCTGGCCGTGGCCTGGTTTGCAAGGCAGCCTTTGCGCTGGAAGGATGGGCTCTGCTTTCCACTCACGCAGGAGGGAGGAACGTCCCCTGGGTTGGGCAACCAAAGAGCCTTTCTCTGGTGTTTTTTGGAGTAGAGTGTGGAGGATTTGAAAGGCTGACTGTCCCAGAGCAGCTGCCTTACCTGCAGCCAGGTGTCTTGGAACCCTGACCAAACGGTTTGCCCTTCCACTGAATTCCCATGCAGTTCGACTTGCTCCTGTCCCACCGGATGAGCACTTTCTATCTCCATATCCAGGTTTCTCTTGCAATCTTTCTCGCCGGGCGCCAGTTTTTCAGTCTGAGGAAAGGCAGAAAAGAGGTTATACCAGAAGGCCCAGTTTTTTTCTGCCCTTAGCCACATGGCAGCCTCTTTGGAGAAGACACCGCCACCCCCACCATCCAAGGATCAAGCAAGGCATCCAAACAGACATTCGCGATTGCTGACTCAGCTCTTTGAACGTTTCTGCTTTGGCCAGCAATGGGCCTCCCACTCAGTGGGCTAAGCAGCAGAGTGTTTGCAGCAGGGTTGAATTGGCCCAGAGGAGACTGAGAAGCTGATGAGCGGATGGAAAATCTCATTCCTTAGAGGGTCTTCACTTCAAGAGGTGTTTCCTGATAGAAGCGGATTCCACAACAAAGCAAACTTGAGGTTACTTTTTACTTTGTTATTGTTTGTGCTTTAAAAGCTGTAGGCTGCTCAGGGACTCTAAACTGTAACATAAAAATAAATCTGGATGGCTGTCCCCTCTGAATTGGCACCCTCCTTATTCCTTCCACCATGCTGCTGACTCACTGCAAGAGCCCAAAGGTGCATATGCTGAGTGGAGAAGGGCGGGGGGGGGGGGAGAACACCAAGGAAAAGCACCCACCCTACAGCCCAAATGAAACTGGGTGGACCACTTGGAAGCTTAAGGTGCATCACATGGCCTCATCCATCCAGCTTCTCACACAGAGGTGGCTGGCCATCTTTATAAAACCTTAGTAAGGCCACACCTGGAACATGCCATCCAATTTGGTCACCAGATTACAAAAAAAGATGTTGAGACTTTGGAAAAGGTGCAAAGAGCAACAACTAAGAAGATTAAGGGCCTGGACACAAAAACATATGAAAAATGGTTGCAAGAATTGGTATGGCCAATCTAGAGAAAAGAAGGACTACGCCTGAGATGATAGCAGCATTTCAGTATTTGAGGGGCTGCCACAAAGAAGAGGGGGGTCAACTTATTTTCCAAAGCATCAGAGGGCAAGAAAAGCAACAATGGATGGAAACTAATCAAGGATAGAAGCAACCTGGAGTGAAGGAGAAACTTCCTAACAGTGAGAACAATTAACCAGTGGAGCAGCTTCCCTCCAGAAGTTGTGGGTGCTCCATCAGTGGAGGTTTTTAAGAAGAGACTGGACAGCCACCTGTCTGAATGGGGGGTTGGACTAGAAGACCTCTATGGTCCATTCCAAGTCTATGGAATTGGACTGCCACGCCCTGCAGGGAATCCTAAGGGAGGGCAGGAGGAATCACACAGCCAGGGATACAAGGCTGGAATTGGGCTTGCCCGAGGGCTGCTTGTTACCCTGACCTGGGGCTGACTTATGGGTTATGGTCATGTGCAAAAACTGCACATATGTTTAGGCTTTGCATCTGTGTCCCACCCAAGCCAATAACACATTCCCAGAGGCAGCACAAACCATTGTTCAGGTGCAGCTCTGTGAACAGCATTCAGTCTGTCAGGTGTAGTCTTTGCTTCAATAACTGCTCCTGCCACATGGACTCAGCCAGGTTGTCAGAAGAGGCCCAGATCTGAGTGAGCCAGGAAAGGAGACTTAGCTGCACTAAAGAGAAAAGAGCTTCAAGTGCCCAACAGAAGGTTCTGGGTCTAGGCTCTCCCTCCCTCCCTCCCTCCCTCCCTCCCCTACCCAGGCTTCTCTCTCTCTCTCTAGCCAAAGCTTCTTAGCCAAAGAGGATCCTACGGAGGGAGGGCAGCTGTGAGCAAAGTCCCCTCATGCTCGCTCACTTGCAGAGACGTCGAAGGAGTTTCCCCGAGGGTGTTTCTCTTCTTTCTGGGAGATTTCACTGTGAAGATCTGGAATGGCCTGTAACAGTTCTTGACTTTAAGTTTTGTTCTTCAGAACCTGCAAGGCAGAAACACGTCCAAATGGCTGAGCAGAACCTAAGGTACAGGGCAAGAGACCAGCTCCAGACATAAAATCAAATGCCAAACTTCAGAATCTCTCCACCTCATTTGTTAAAGACCTCTAAAACTCTGGCAGCCAACCTGGAAACCAGAGCCGAACTTGATGAATTTCCCTTTAATGAAGGCCTGGGGCTGGGCATGGGGTTTTCAGCCAAGGAGTGGAGGGAACAGAGGCCCAAGCTGGATGACCAAGTCTCTTACAAACAGACTGGGCTTTTGCCTTCTGCCGCTTGAGGCTAAGGCTCTAGGGAACTCGCCAGCAAGACCCAGGCGGAAAGACCATCCCAAACCTCGCAGATCTCTTTCAGTGGCTCATCTGATGCCCCCATCTCTCTCCTGATCCATCACAACCAGAATCACCCCAGTTGATGATCCTTGGTAGAAAAACCTATTTTCTCTGAGCCATTTCATTTCATTTGCTACTTCTAGCTCCTGTTTGGTCTTTTGCATAATTCTGTTTTCTCAAAAAAGGAACAGCATGATGTATACATATGTACATCTATACTCATTGATTAAAGCAGTGTGAGCTTTTTTCAACAGGCCTTGAGGGATGAGAGAGCCAACGCATGGACAAGAATGACACAAACTGCACACAGAGAAATAAATACACAGAAGAAAGGAGAAAGAGATAGAGGAAGGAAAAGAAGGGGCAGAGAAGAAGAATGGCTGTGGCAAAATAAAGAAGGGTAAAGGGTAAAAGAGCAGCCCCGAACAATTAAAAATGAAAGTTAAAAGATAAGATGAATGAAAAATGGTGGATAAATGACTGTACATGTAAATATGTTTATGAGAAACAAAAATAAAAACTTTTTTGGGAAAAAAAAGAGAGAAATAAATACACAGCTGATAGTCAGAGCTGGCCAGAAACTCCAGATAATAAGAGGGTAGCCGAGGTCTAAGAGAACGACAGGTTGCCTGTATGTGAAAGGATGTGCTCAAAAGACTTTATAAAAAAGGAAGCTGGACAGGTCCCCAAAAGGCAACCAATGCTAGGAAGAGCTTTTCGGCTTGCAGATGCATCCCCAGAGTTATGGCTCACCCTCTCTGACTTCCAGGCACCAACCAGCCCCCAGCTCTTCCAGTGGAGAAGGGGTTAAAGGCCAGAGAGCAGCCAAGATGGGCTGCACTCCCTCCCCAGAGTAGTGAGTTAATTCTTTCCATCAGAAGCAAGTAGTCAGATTTAATCTATTTAGCAGCCTAATCAGAGATTTCTCAAGGATTTCTCACTTTGCTACTTGGCTGGAAATGGCTATTTTCGGCACTGAACTACCAACCCAAAGGCCCAGGGACCCTTTGTCTTTCATGCCAAGCAGAGCAGGAAATGGAGGGGGTGGGCAGGGTTTCTGACAGAAAGGATCCCACACCCACAGACCCTTGGAGCCGAGCTGTGCTGTGCTTGGGACAGCCCTTGAAAGCTATTTCCAGAGGGAGGCAGTTGCGGTCTGCCATTGGCTCTGCTTCCTGCTGATCCAACTCTTGGCCTGTGAGAGGGACCCTGAAGAGCCACTAGAGAGTAAAGCCCTTTTGACCTGCAGCCCCAGCACCCAGCAGAGCAACTCACCTCTCAGGAGACCTTTGCCTGACGTAGGCGGCAGGTTTGATCCACTGCCACGAGGATATTTTTAAATATACAAAATGAAATTAAAGGACTATAGGGAAGCATGAAAGGTAAACCCATTCTTGCCTTTTGATGGAAACATCAGTAAGCCTGAAAGGGTTGGCTCTTCCTAGCACTGCCATCCTGTCGGCATTTGGGGGAGACCTTTCCAGCAGCTCTGCTTCCCAATCAAGGGCCCCCAGGCAGGAACTGCCCCCCACACCTTGCCTCGCTCCCTGCAGAGACTGGAAGAAGCCCAGCAAAAGGGAGCTCAGGACCCTTCCTTGGATCGGGAGGCTCTCCTCACAGTCACTCATGCCCTTGTCACTTCACGGTTAGATTATTGCAACGTGCTCTACATGGGGCTACCCTTGAAAAGTGTTCAGAGACTACAGTTGGTCCAGAATGCAGCCGCGCGAGCTGTCATGGGTGCACCTAGATACACCCACATTACACCAATTCTCCGCGAGCTGCACTGGCTCCCTATTGGTCTCCGGTCACAATTCAAGGTGTTGGTTATTACCTTTAAAGCCCTACATGGCTCAGGGCCAGGTTATCTTCGAGACCGCCTTCCGCTGCATAGCTCCCAGTGACCGGTAAGATTCCATAGAGTTGGTCTCCTCCGGGTCCCATCAGCTAAACAATGCCGGCTGGCGGGCCCGCGGGGGAGGGCCTTCTCTGTGGCTGCCCCAGCTCTCTGAAACCAGTTACCTCCTGAGACCCGGACCACCCCCACCCTATTGGCCTTCCGAAAAGCGGTGGTGACCTGGCTTTTCCGGCAGGCCTGGGGTCGTTGATCTCGCTCTTGTGAGTTTTTAATGTTTTTAATTTTTCAATGTTTTTTTTATAATTATTTTTTAAAATGTATTGTGAGCCGCCCTGAGTCTTCGGAGAGGGGCGGCATATACATTAAATTAAATTAAATTAAATTAAATTAAATTAAATTAAATTAAATTAAATTAAATTAAATTAAATTAAATTAAATTAAATTAAATTAAATTAAATTAAATTAAATTAAATTAAATTAAATTAAATTAAATTAAATTAAATTAAATTAAATTAAATTAAATTAAATTAAATTAAATTAAATTAAATTAAATTATTAAATTAAATAATTAAATTAAATTAAATTAAATTAAATTAAATTAAATTAAATTAAATTAAATTAAATTAAATTCCTCTCGTGGCCTCTCCAGAAGCCCTTGCTCTCCAGAAGAGGCTGCAGGGTTATTTTTAACAAGAGATCCCTTTCTGCAACACAAAAGCATGGGCATTGTCCTCCCAGTCCTTCCCCATCAACTGGATGGTGCCAAGCAGTTGATAGACAGACATCTGTAATTTTTCAGCTTTAAAAATCAATTAATCTGCATGTTAATTAAAGTCAAGCTGGCAGGAGGAGGAGGGGAAAAAAGGGAAGGAGGGAGCAAGGAAAGGAGGGAGCGAAACACAGAGGGCGGGCGGGTAGCGGGATGGCAAACTCACTGGCACAGTGCCATCCAGTCAGTGGCAACGCCACACTTGCATGTGATAGCAAGAGTGGTTGGGCAGAGGAGCCCTGCATCCTGCATTGAGGCCAGCCCAAATGAAGCAGCCCAGGGAAGCTACTCAGAGTAGGTAGCCCTGGACACAGGAAGACACTCTCGGATTTCTCTTGCCGCCTGAGAGCCCACCCATGGCACCAACAGGGCCCCCACCATCAGCTCCACCCTCTTCAACATCCTGTGCAGTGGAGCCAGCACAACAGAAAACAAAGGCTGCCATCTCTGCCACCTTGGAAACAGCAAGGGAGGAGGAGCAGCCCTGCCCGTTTGCCTCTTCCGCCAGTGTTGAGGCGCCTGGGCATCCAACCCAGTTGCAGTGGGCAAAATGCCAGCAGCTGCCTTCCTCAAAGCACTGCTTCTTTGCCCATCAAGGTCCATTTCAAGCTGGCACTAAAGAGACAAAGAACCCAAATTTGCACCAAGGCAGCCGACATCAATGGAAAAACGCCGTTAAGTCTCAGGTATGCCCCTTTCTCTGATGACAACGATCAGCTAACAATCTAACAGGAAAAAGGGCGCCATGTCCACAAGGAAAGACTTCTCCAGCCAGAAAGTCAGCCTCGTGCTCTATGGAGAAAACAGGTGAAGGACGTTGCTCAGATTGCAGGAGCGCCAGTGTGGACACGGGCATGAAGACACACGGAGGAGGTATGTACAAGACAGGCATGCCTGCATACCCACTTGCGGAGCAGGTGTTCATTAATCCTGAGATGCGTTTGTAAAAGGGAGAGGGTTTCCACGGGAGAAGGGCAGGCAGTTGCCTGTACAGATGGTTTGCTGCCTTTGACCCACTTTTATCCACGCTGGGAAGATTTTAAAAAGACCCCCACTCACCCTGGAGCCAAGGCTGGGATTTATTTCCAGGCAACGTTCTCGCCAGGGAGATGAATGGGGCTCTGGGAAGACCAGTGCAACATCCATCATGAAGGATGTCTGTGTATGGGGAGGAAGAATGCTGTTCAAATTTGCACCAAAAGAAAAGCCAAAGCAAAATGGAAAGTGCCCATGTCAGAGAGCGGAGGCACAGTCCCATCCGTGCCAAGGTTTCTGAAAACATCCATTCATTTGGGTTGCTCGTGCTGTTGATCCATTCAACTGCTACCAGTTGAAGTGAAACCCCCAAGATAACATTAGGCCAGGGGAATATTAGTTGGCTCTCCTCTTAGTAGGAATGTGCAAATACAGAAGCCAGGCACTGTTTCATCTGAAGAAAACATGGAAGAAAAAGCCAGCATGGGCATGCTCTCTGTGGCACTGCCAAGCAGAGGGAGGGAGGGAGGGAAAGAGGGGGGGAGGGGGGCCTGTTCTGCCTGCCGTGTGGCTAGAGAATTACAAAAGACAAGCGGACAAAGATGGGCGGGCAAGAGGAGCATCAGATCTCTCATTCTTCCTCCAGTCCACTCCTCAGGGCTTCTGCCAGCTGCTGGCTTTCCTGGGCTCTGTCAAGAGGCTCCTGGAGGAGAGCTACCCTCCAGTGCGGCAGGGCTGCTCATCTCGATCCCTCCTGCAGTGGAAAGCTTTTCATTTGCATCTCATTAAGCAAGGCAAGCAACTTTCAGAGGGACAGCCCAACAACGAGGGAGGCAACGAACCCACCCTCGATGCCACAAGCTTCCCTTCCCCATGGAGGAAGAGTGGGGAGCCACAGTAAAGCAGGTGCCATGGACATCCGTGTGGGAACCGTAACCTTTCTTCCTGGCCCCTCCAAAACTGCCCCCGTCCTGCATCTGGCCCCTTCTAAGGAAAAGAGGGGCTGGGAACAAAGCCCCCCCCTTGCTGGAGAGCTTCAGGGAAGTGGGGCTGAGCTGGGCTGGGCTGAGCAAAGGCAGCTCCTGACCTCCTTTCAGGCCTACCCAGAGGTCGCTGTTGCTCTTTTGAAAGCCTCCTCAGCTGCTAAAGCCAGAGGGCTCCAGAGGGCACAAAGACAAAGCTTTTGAAAGGAAAGGGGAGAGGTCTAACCACAGGAATGTGGGCCTGTCCTCTTTCTTCACCCCAAATGGGCAGGGAAGAGCTGGCAACCCGTAAAACACCTGGGGGCAGACTGACTTTCCTATGGAGCTGATTCCCTTTCAGTGGAGTGGAAGCCAAAGCCCCAGGTGCCTCCCTGCTGGCCTTTGCAAATGCTCTTCCCTGAGGGAGGTCAGGTGGGGGGAGGGAGGAAATCAAATGGTATCACCTCCCCCACCAGGTTTGGTTCCATGCAAGCACTAAAAGATCAAAGAGCAGCCTTGGTGGAGAGGGGACTGGCCTGGGCCTTCAAGAAAGCAGAATAACAGAATACGAGAGTTGGAAGGAACCTTGTGGACAAATGGCTGTCCTATCGCCCCTTAAAAACCTTCAGTGATGGAGGCAACCAATTCCACTAATTGTTGTCCCTGTGGGGAAATTTCGTTTTAGTTCTAAGTTGGATCTCTCTCTAGTCTGACCCTCTAAGCACAACTCCACATTGACCCAGAAAGGCTCGCAGACACCCAGCATGGCTTCAGGGCCAGCAGAGGGGCCTGCCTGGACAGAGCTCTTGGAGCACCTTGCCTTCCCTGGGTCCTTTTATGCTTGTATTAAACTGTTGCGTCTATCCAATTGTTTCTTTTGCTACTCAGTTTTAAAATCCACACACCCCTCCCACGAAACTTCCACCCAGGAGGGTACTGCTGAAAGCAGCATCCGAAGAGCCCCAAGTCCTGTAACCCACTGTTGTTCCTCCCCATTCCTGGGCAGGCCCAGCCACCTCCTTAGTTGCTTCTGGGGTGAACACAGGACCACCTCGCCTGTCCCCTTTCGCAGAGAAACGGCTTTCCACACAAGATAAAATGTTGGCATCTGGGGTGAAATGGCTTGGCCATGATGCCCAAGGTCTCCCACCATTACCAAGTGAGAGAATGGTTTTTCTCTGGAAGAGCTACCATCAGATTTTCAGGTGAATTTATGCTGTCTTTGTTGTGACTCTTCTCCTGCTCCTTTCATGGAAAGGAGAGGAGCCGAGGCCTCTAGAGGAGTTAGCCCTGACCTGCAGCCAACGCACCCCCCCCCTGCTGTTTCCAACAGCTGAACACACACACACCCCGCCCCAAAGGGAGGGAGTTGGAGTCCACGCAAACGGCAGGCGCATTCCAACTGCTTAAGTCCACAGCTCAACCTGCCAAGGTTCTAGCACAGAAACTGGATTGAATGCAGCTGCTTACACTCCAAGAGAGCCATGAACAGTTTGCTGACCTCCCAGCGCGTGGCAGGTCATTCCACGTTTAGAAGCAGCTTTGTCTGTAAAGAATTATATGGAAGGAGGAAAAGGAAATAAAATGAAATTGAAGTATCTAGAGGTTTCCTCTGATGCAAGTGGACCAAATGGTATCTAGCAGCCAAGAGCTGCTCTTTCAAAATCCCTACCTTCAATCCTAGGGATTCTCTCCTCTCCTTCACATGCCAACAAAATCAAAATTCAGTAGTAGATGAAAACAAGATTACTTGTAAGCAGTTGTGCAGTTTTTGTTTAAATCTTTGCTTTCATGGAAGCTCCCGTGCCTCACTGCCATCCTATTTCCCAACTCTCTGTTCGCTGGATTTTACCTGCTACAGAAAAAACACACGCACTATTGCTGTTAATTGATGGGCAACTTCTCATTTTAACTGTCTCAAATCTTCAGGAAAGATGCACAGCGTTTCCCAAGCAAGCCAAAGCAATTTCCTTTGCAGCTCTGGTTCAACCAGCCAGAGGAAAGAAACAGCTCTCTTCCTATCAAACACGTACAGAGGCTCTGTAACTCCAGGAACTCATATTTCTAATGTTTTCAAATCCAACAGCTTCCCAGATAAATTAATCAAATGGCCCAAAGGTTGGGCATGTAGTATGAAAGGTGAACTTGCCTTTCCAGCAATAGAGCAGTATCTATTACAATCTTCCTTTGTGTGTGGTGTCTGGCTCAGGGCCTCATTATTCTACCAACTTTTCTTCTCTACCCTCCCAAACCACGGAATATGCACCCAGCCATCCACTTCCAATTAATACTATCACTTCCTGGCTTCTCCCTGACCTCATGCAATCCCCTGGTTGTACCTGGGAAAAGCCAAGGGGCCCCTGGAGTGACCAATGGTCCTTCCCATGTGGCTGTCCTATAAGAAATCCAAGTAAAAACCTTTCTCAAGGATTCCAACCAGCGTATGAAAAGAAGGAGCCACCGTTCCCCAGAGGGAGGAGGTGAGAAAAAGAAAAGCAGAGCCTCCTTATCCGTTCTGCTTTTGAGATCAGCAAGGGGCAGTCCTAGTGCTTCGGTTGCCCTAGTAACACACTCCTGTAAAATACAGATTATGAAAGCGCATATTATTTAGTTGCTGCCTGAGTAGACTGGCGTTTCTGAATTCCTTACCAGAAGAATTAACGAGGCAAATTGTAGATTTGCCGGTCTAGTCACAAGGCTCCTCCGGTGCCCATCGACTGGTAGTGGGATGTTTCACTGATGGAGGGAGGAGCAATTCCTCAACTTGAAGCTGGCCTGGAGCCCACCCCTCTATCCCTGAAGATGAGCCCATCTCTCCAGCAGATTCAGAAACAGGAAGAAGCCACACTGGTGAGGGCAGGCCACCCCTGGCCCAGGCACCTGCAACATGGAGGAGAGCTCTCCCTTGACACTCGGCAACCAGAGATCCAGAAGCTCCATCCCATTGGGAAGATGTGCAAGCGTCCTGCTCCTTGGTTGCTCATCAGTGAGCTGACTCCTGCCCTCCCCCATGGGGGGCTAAGCCAGGCCTGGGAAGAGGGTGCCCCAAAGTTGCACACTCAACAAACCTGTGCTTGAGAGCCCCGACCAGGAATGAGGAGGAGAAAAGCTGCTCCTCTTGCCCCAACAGGTCTGCTCCCTTTCCAGCCCAGTCACCTCGAATCTTTCCAGCTCTTTAATTACAGAGCAGTGGGCCCTTTGGAAAGGGGACAGAGATGCAAATGTCCTCACAGGACAAAATCTTCCCAAGCACAGAGAGCATTCAGAGAAGCTTAAAGGAAAGTGCCGTTGCTGCTCTCTGACTCACTCACTGTGCAGTGGGAATTCTGTTGCCTCACACCATATGAAAAGGAATAAATGGGGAGACACCCAGCTGAAGCACCCTCCTGCATTATGGGGAGGGGGAGACCCTCTCACATGCAGCAAAAGCCCCAACTGCCACTCCTTGACTCCCATAATGCAGGAAAGGAAGAAAAAGCAGATGGTCAAAGCAAAGGGAGAGGCTCTTGCACCCTTTGCAGTGGCTGAAGCAGAAAGGGAAGCCAGGCCCATTGATTCATGACCACCCTCAGAAGAACCTCCAAAGCACAGGGCAATGGCGAGGGGAGCCAGTGGGACAAGAACCAGGGAAGAACCATCCTGTACAATTAGAGGAAGGGGGGAAATCACACCTGCCAGTCATGAATGCCTGCAGCCTAGATGGGAAAGGCTAAGCTGGCCAGGTCTCTGTCCCCTCAGCTCCTAAAGGCCTGGGCTGGGCATGGAAAGGCCAGAAGCCCACCTCACCTCTGTGCGCTGCATTTTTAGAGCAGCCCCTTTTCCCCCACCCCTTACTGGACCTCCAGGTGCAGCCAGCATAGCTGGCAATTGCTCCCCCTCCACCCTCTCAGAATTGGGAGAAGTAGATTTGTTCCAATGGATTTGCCCAATTTGATTCCGACTTTTAATCAGACTGGAATATTCCTGATAAATTGGGCAAAAAGATATCCAATCTCCAATCCCAGCCTTTCCTAGATTTCTTCTTTGTTTACAAAATGTGAATGTTATCTTCACTAAAAACATGAAAATAGTTGACATATTACATATGTATGTATCATACTATGTAATAAAATACCTATATAAAATAATAAAGCAGCAGTTTTCTAAAAAGCCAGGGCAGTTATTAGGGCAGTTAGCCAAAAGGCTGGCAAAGAAAATAGACTTATTATTGGGATTAATTTTTAATGGCAACATTCCTCAGTGATTGCCTAACCTTTCTCAGGTGCCATGACCAAAAACCTTTACGTGAATTGAAGCTACTTGGGTGGGTGGGGACCAAAATTGTCAGAGGCAGTTCTTTTTGCAAAACATCCAGGATAATTTTGGTGGGAGTAGGTGTGTTGCAAGCCAGGAGAACTCAGAGGCAGGTCTATTTCCTTGGGAGCAATGATAATAAAGACAGGAAGTCAAAATGTTCCCTCACCCACACCGGTCCCACCCCAGCCTCTTTCTTTCATTCCAGCGGAGCTCACGGCGATTGCCAGCACCAGGGAGAAAAAGCTCCTTTCAGGAGAGCAGAGGAGAGCAGCTCGCTCTGTGACACTCTGTGGCAGCAGCTTCAGTTTCTCAGAACTATTTGCGCGTCTCTATTATCTTCTATTACCTGTAGGGGAACCACCGGAGGGGCGAAGGGAAAAGAGCTGCCAGCCCGGCTTTAGATGGGCCGCAACGCTTGCTTAGGCAGGCAGGCAGGCAGGGCTTCTGCGGTGCCAGGAGCGTCCCAGGAGGTTGCGGAGGGCGTGTGTGTGTGTGTGTGTGTTGTGGGGAGAGCACGGACCCCACAGCCGAGCGGGCGGACCCACAGCGGAGCCGCTCAGCAGCCCCAAAGCCGGGCTGGGCAGGGGCGCCAGCGCTCAAACCACCCCGCACTCCCACCGGAGCTCCGGCCCACGAGGAGAGCAGTCTGGGCCGCCACGCGCAGAGACGGGAGCCGAGCTCGGGAGGCCTACCTGCGCCCGCCTCGGGGGGGGCTCCATGTCAAGCCGCGGCCGCCGCCGGCAGTGTCGCCCCCCACCCCTGGTCAACTTCCCCGGCGCCCTCGCGCCTGGCCCCGCCCCCCGCCGCAGCGGACCAATCCGAGCCGCCCGGGGAGGTCCGCGCTCAACGGCCTGGGCACAGCAGAGGCGCCGCTTGAGACGCCGCCGGCGCCAGCCAATCGGAAAAGGGAGCCCGCCGTTGCCCGGCAGCGAGAGGACGCGTTGGGGCGGGGCCCGCCGCCACGTGGAACACGCCGTGCGGCTCTACCCGGAAGCGCACCTGGCGGGACACCCCCCCCCCTTGCTGCCTCCGGTTTCCCTTCGCGCCGAACGCCCGGGGCAGCACCGCCCCAGACGGTGGAAAAGGCATTTGATTGCACCTCCCCATGAGCGGCACCCTGGATTTTAGAGTATCCTTACCTAGGCAAAACCTCTTCCATTTCTTTGCCCTGAATGCCCATCTCCTTCCACTCCAAACCAAAGTCGAGCCTTGATCTCCCTGTGCAAAGCGATGAACGAATACTTTTTCTGCTGGGCTGAAAAGGGCCCCCGAAGAACGTGCCTTCCCTGAACAGGAGTGAAATGTTCTCCCTTGGGCATTAACGCCTCTTGTAGGCCAGTTTGGGAGGCCAGGGACAGGATTGTGTGGGACAGAAACTGAAGCCTTCCTTAAAAAATTGCCTAACCCCGTTAGCTCTGTAGTCATATAGAGCTGTATCTTTAGTTGTCATTATCTTGACATGTTGGCTTCAATATTTTGTTTTGAAAGATCAAAAACAAAATTCTGCCAAGAGTGGGAATGCCACTCTGGCAGAGGGCCACGGGATAAAAAGGAAGAGCTGTGTTCACACAGGAATTAATGCTTTATTGAATTAACTCATTATCTGGGCTCACGTCATGCTCTGAAGCATAAACTAAGCAAAGATAACGGGCCACACAGTCCGAGTCTGGACTGGTATTGGTTAAGGATGTGGTAGGAATAGAGACTAGCAGGGGACTCAGCCATTGGTTTCATTTAAGGATGAAGATGTGCTTTCTCTTTTGCTTAAAACGTGAAAGACAGGCTCTGTTGGCTTGAGGGCCACAATGGGCACGATCAGGGTCCACTTGGGGCAGCATATTGAGCCTTAAGGAAACTTTATAGCTGTGCAAAGAAGATCCAAACTTTGGGGGCCACTTATCGTGGACACCAGAAAGGGATTCAAGGTGCATAGAAGAGTCAACAAAGAAAAATGGGTTTTGCATCATATCAGCCCAACTGACCCAAATTTGCCAGTCCTGAACCTTGGTGAGGAAAAGGAAAATCCAGAAACATTCCATCATCCAAGAGATAGCTGATGCCAGCACTCATCTCATCCTTAGAAACTGGATTCTGTACAAATTCTTAATACATTTACCTCAATTTTGGTCCAGTAAAATTGCTTTTTCTTAAGGTTTTTTCTTTCTTCAGGCTGTAGTTCTTGATTTTTAGTTCTGCTTCATCTGAAAAACAGCCTCATTACTTCAGTATCTTGAAGTCAGGTGGCCAACTCCCCTTTCCTTTTGCTGGGACGTTAGCAGGCTCGGCTCAGCTCAGCTTCCAAAGATTCCCTGCACCGCCCAGGGGCTCCCCAGAACCTCTGCTCAGCACGGCCTTTGCTTGGTTCCCAGGGTGACTCCTTTCCAAGCCCAAAGTTCCTTTGGAGTCCTTTCGCCTTGCTTCTCAGAGCAAAATCATCACCGCCATCTGTATCCAAAGCACACTCCTCACAGAGGTCGCTTAAGCTTCCAGTTTTGCAAACTTTCATGCCGGTTTGTTTGTTCATACAAGAGTTTTGAGCTTTAAAGTGGCTGCGATTGTCAAGCATTTGGGCTTGAATGAAAAGCTGCTGTTAGATGTCTAAAGACAAATGCGGCCATTCAGCTCTTGCTAGAATCTATGTAACAAATTATTGTGGTTTGAATAATTTCTGTCAAGTTTAAATGGCAATAAAATGCTGGATGTTTGTATTCCTGGCATTTCTAACTGCCTGTAACCAATCTGGAAACAAAACAATCTCTTTACTTGCAACAAAGTAAACTCAGTTAATGGTTCTCTATATATCATATTAATTTATAAAGTGCTTTGATTTTTGTTGAGTACAGTGCAGCTGTAGCTATTCAGGCTGTTTTTCTACGTTTTATGATTTGTGTAATTGCAAAATTGTAGTCTGTTCATTAAACTTGGTTAACCAAAACCACAATACCATCTGAACAAAGCCAGTATCGGGGTTCAGTAGGAAATGTGGCAGGCCTGAAGGCCAATGCAAAAGATGGCTTCCAGGCCTGACACCCAGTATGCTCTGATTGCCTTTCGCTTTCATTAGCACCCAAGCAGCCTCACTCCATACATCCTGCTGTCCCTCCACTTCTTAGGTACTTCTCTAGTTCCTACCCGTCTCAGTGTTAAGGAGCCTAAAAGTAGCACAGGAATCTGTATACAATTATGAGAACGTGTAGCAAATATTTTTTAAAAATATTACTTAATTGAAGGTTGCTTAGCTAAATTCATTCCAATTTAGAAGCAGCAGTTCCATCTTTTAATTTCTGTGCAATCTGTACCATAATTGTGTATCACCTACCCCCTTATTCCCCTGCGATGCTAGGGGAGGGGAAGGCAAACAAAAGTCAAGAAGGCAAATGAGAGGTTCATTCTCATGATTGCTAGATATATAAACCTCCCACACACACACTAAAATCTATTCTTACCCAACCATGCTGCTTGCTGACTACGAGCAATTCTTTTAAGTTAGGAACAGACTTTCATTTTTAGAGGAACTCATAACTTGGACAGATCAGCACAATACAGGAACGGTTTGACAGGTATGGAGCCTTTTCACTTTTTGCATGGATTTCTGCATCTTTTGCTAGTGCTGCTTAAAGAGGAATCTGCATATAATAGAAAGACAGCCACAAACAACAGCTCAATTTCAGAGCAACACAAATTCACCTGACACCAAGGTGTTTTTGCCTTTTGCTGTTCTGCTGGATAAGGCAGAGTCCCCCAAAGGGGCTCCCTCCTGTCCTAATGCAGAAGCAAATGGCTCCTTTCATGGGATCCCTCCCAGGAGAGAGAAGAACCATGATGCTGAGCCCAGGAGGCAGATCTCTGCTTGCTGCTGGATTCCACCCGTCTTTTCCATTCCAGAGCTTCAGTAGTAGAATGCTACCTGAGAAGCTTTCTACAATATTTGCTTATATTCAGTTAGCTCAAAGTTGGTCTTACAATGCCCCCCCTTTCCTCAATTTGAGGAAAAAGATATTTTTCTATTTTTAATTTTTTCTATCTCACACCAAAATACCACCCCTCCTGCATACACACAAGTAGCCAGCAATGAGAAACCATGGCTACAATAGAATCGTTTGAAATGGGCCCAGCAGCAAGGTGGAGAGGTTTCTTTTAAGAGGTTTATTTGAGGAACATTCCTAGACTCCATCAAAGAACCTGCCACTCCTCCTCAAGCCACCACCCCCACCCTCCAGCCCTGCTCCCTTGACAAGGGCTCCCAGCTTGCTCCCAGCCATTATTCTGCAACGAGTCATCCCCAATTTGCAAAGGAAGTAGCCCCTTCCACTTTCTGCCACTGAATGCAATGTCCACAGGAAATTGGAAAAGGTTCTACCACCCAGCATCCCATCTTCCCCCTTTTCACTTCCCTGTGTTTATCCATGCATGCCTGCAATGATTTGTCCCTTGGTCCAGTTTACAGGAAGGGAGTCCAGTGGCGTTTGTGCTCAATGCTGGTCTTGACCATTTGGAAAGGTCCACTCTTCAGACAGGCAGCTGTTTCTGGCCGTGTTCTCTCCCATTCCTTCTCCAAAACCAGAATGAGAGCGCCCTGGGAGATAATTGACCTGGGCCCACAGAGAAGCAATACCTGCTTTTTGACAAGCACGCAGGTCCCACCACCCAAAGACTGGACTCCTCATGCCTTTGCCAAGAGGTTGGCCGTCCCATTGTCCTGTTCTGTCCAGCATGGGGGATGTTTTTCCCTTGGGCAGAGAGATCCCTGCATTCACCACACTCTGGCACAGCAGAGACAAGAGCTTTGGCTCATTTTTTTAATGTACCACAATGAGCAGGAAACATACTTGATGAAATATTTTCAAAGGAGTATATTCAATTACCATCTACAATCAACTTAACTATGACAACAAAGTGTTTTGTGACAAAATTTGTTTGTTTTTTGTTTTTTTTTTAGTTCTGTGTGGTTCTGCTTTTGTTCATCTCTATGTATTTTGGTACAATTTGAGATCAGCATTACAGTAACAAAAAAGCTAACAAGACAACATTATAGAAAAACACCAAGAACGTCATTTTTGGTTTCACTTGCTCTAGTTTTTGTACATTGCAAAGGCTGTTTAGAGACTTCACCTCATTTATACTTTCTGTTTTATCCAGACTTGTCCCCCTCTCCCTAACAAAGTAATGAAAAAATAGTAAAAAGTTATGTATTTCACAGTGGGCAGGATTTTCAGCGCCATCCATCCCTCTAGACAATGAACCAACCAGCAAAGTTCCATTTCCTCATGTCCCCAAGGCTACTTGGACTAAGGGCCAAGGCCAGGGCCAGGGCCAGGAAGGCCATTTTTGCTGGCCAACTGGGCACCACCTTGGAGCCAGCCACATCCACCTGCATTGTTAACATTCTTGGGCAAGACCATTCCTGGCCTCTCCCTGGTTTGGATTCTCCCATCAAACAGAGGGGGTCAGAGGCACAAAGATCCTCAGCCTCAAGCACTAGCACAGCCCTCTTTGGAGGCCAGGATTGCCATAGCTGCCTGCTCCTCCCCAGGGTCTATGAACCCCCTCCAGTGCCCCAGAGGGTGAGGTGCAATCACGATAGACCTTAGCTTGGCTCAGGGCAGGAGCCTGCTCAATGCTTGCCACTGCCCTGCTGTGGACGACACTGCTGCCAGGATGGAGGCCTCTCTTCTGCACTCAGAAGACTGGGAAGAACCTGGGAATGCCCCACGCAGATGGAGGAAAGCCACGACAGGAGAAGAGAGCAGAGGGAGGGAACCAGGGCAGAACAAAGAAAGGAGGCCAAAGATGTTAAACAAAGCAGACCACAAAACTGGCCAGGAAACACTAGTGCTAAACTAGCAAGGTATATACCCATAAAGAACCAAAAATAAAATGAAAACCCTCAGGAAATGAAGTAATGTTCAATAGTAACACACAAACTCAAACCATAGGAACCCTACCTGCACAACTTTAGATCTAAAAAGAGGATTGTATGGGGCACTCCAGGCTGCCACAGGGACAGAGGGAAACTCAGGACAGGGTTTTCCGCATGTGTGCAACCAGGGAAGGGTGGATCTTCCATCAAGCTACAAGCAGCGAAGAGAGTGGCAGCAGTTAGGAGGTTGCCTTTCTCAGAGCCCCCTTCCATCAGGGGGTGGGGGTGGGGAAGCTGGAGCCAGAAAGTGAAAGTGGAGCAGGCCCTATTGGCAGAGGATGGGGCAGGGGGGTATGGCACGCAGACATGGTGGCACTGGGCTCCAAACACCTGACTGCAGACTCAGCCTGGCAGCAGTATCGATTTCCCTTTCCAGGAGACAGTGAGAGAAGAACATTTGGGGTGTGGCTCTCCAGGCTTGCTCTCCTCACTTCTGAGCACAGCACACCATAAAAACACCCCACTTGTCTGTCCAAGCTCAGGGCCGGATGCTGGCAGAAGCACAGAGGCTCCTTCATTCATGTGTTTATTTGTCAAATGGAGTCTTGTGGCTAAAATAGAAACAAATCCTCAAAAGACGCCTTTTTTGCCCATTCTACACCAGTGGTTGAAAGCGTTTGTCTTTGGATTTTATTTAAAGCATGAACTTCTTCTGGATGAAAGAAACAAAGTAAACAAAGGGAAAAAAAACAGCCCGCCCACCCACTTACCCTATCTCAGAAAGTCCTTCAAAAAGAACATGGGTGCCCTAATAACGGAAAGAGAAAGAAAGGCTGTCATTTCCAAAATGGAGCCTTTACACAGGAAGGGAAGGAAGCCGAAAGAAGAGAGTTAAGTGCACAATTGACAGGAATACACCTTAGAAAGTTTTGAGCTTCCAACAAAAATATTTCAAAAGGGATCCCACTCACCCCTCTGAACCTTTTGAGTTTTTTCCTTTAATTTTATAAAATAACTTTGCAGCCACCCTCTGAGGAATGAAGGCAGCGACTGATAAGTGGAAGCTTATGACGGGATGGCCTGGGGATGGAGGGACGGACGGAGAAGCTGCAGCGAGTCAGGCTGGACTCCATCTGGCCAGGACAGGAATGGACAAGACAACATCAAATGAGAAGCTGCCAGCCGGACCATATACAAAAGCTAAACATACACAAAGGGGGGGGGGGGGATCTTTAAATCTACCATACTGCTTCAGTTCATTTCCAATGCAACAATCTACTCAACACCAAAAATGGTCATATCTATCATAAATACAGAAAGTCAGTTGTTTAAAACTCCAAGTCCTTAACACTCTGCGTGTTTTCTTTTCTGAAAAGGGGAGGGCTGAATGGTCCCCCTTGAAATTGGCTTCAGCAGAAAAGATACCCCTAAAATCCCCAGAAAGCTAACTTAGTTCACATTGTCTCTTGAATACCTTCTGCCCATTTTTAAATTAACAACAACAAAAAATCCTTTCCTTGGAAAAAATCAAAACCAAAAAAAGAAATTATATATATATTTATATAAAACAATGATTCTGAAAACTGAACAAAGTGTGAGCGATTGACCTGAGAATAAAAAGACGTTACATTTCTTTTTTCCTTTTAGCAAGCAAGCCATTGGTATCTGAATGCTAAGATAGCAAGAAATTTAAAATGGTCCCGGGTGGTCTGCTTTCCCACACAGTTATGCTGGCCTCCACTGCGCTCTCAAGGGGGTTGTGCGGGTGGGGGGGCTGATTACTGGGGGGACAGCCACCTTTGAGAGAGCCACAGCAAACCCTCTGGCCGCCCAGAGGCAAGCCGAGCTGCCAGCAGTGGCCTCTGGGAAAACCACCCAGGCGTCTCTCTCTCGGTTTGTTTTTCTTTTTTGGTTAGAAGCTTTGGAATTGCAGTTAGTCTATTTCTGAAACTGGTTTGTTATTTCTAGATTCATTTTGCAGGAGTCTGTCTTCAAAGCTTACAATCGAAAAGGGTCCACGCTGGGGAGGCCGCTGTCCCGGGGGGGGCTGGGCTCTACCGGCCCCCCAGCGTCCGGGCTGCGGCCCGAGTCAGACTCCTCCGAAGAGAATTTCCTTGGCATCAGAGAGGGCTGAACCCCTGAGGTGCTGCATGAGCTTGAGGTAACCGTTGAAGATGAGGAGAGAGGCGGGGGCTTCCCTGGAGGGGAGGCTGCCGGAGGCCAGGGCTTTTTGGAGGCATGGGGGGGAGCGGCGGGCAGGAAGCCGTCCTTGGGGTGAGCGGTGGGCTGCGAGGTAGATGCGGTGCTCGGGTCAGGGAGGCAGGCAGAGTGAGGTAATTGACTGGGATGCTCTTTGGCGTTTCTGGCTGCTGCTCGGGGGACTGTCCGATGTCTGTGGGGGGCAGATTCGAGATGCTGCCGGAGGGCCTCTTCCCCACACACCGTGCTCTCGCACGCCACGCACTGGTAGGAGCCACCCCCGCCAGCGAGCACCTGAAGCGCCATCTCGGGCAGAGTCCCCGCCAACTGGCCAAAGCAGCAGAGGGATTTCAGGTGGATGTTGGCCGCCTCTTGGCTCCCAAATCCAGCCTGGCATTTCCGGCACACCAGTTTGTACTGCACCGGGGGGACAATGAAGGGGTCACAGAAGGAGTCCGGGGCGTTACCGCTTCCTGTGGTGGGCTCTCCTCGGGGGGACCCCTCATGGGAGCTGTTCTTTTGCTCTTCTGGCTTGGGGGGTTCTTTGGCAGGGCCTTTTTGAGGGGAGGGGCCCTCCGCGGGGACGGGGGGCTGGCTGCCTTTGGGCAGGGACATCTGCGCTTGCCGTTGCAGCGCCTCCTGGAGGCTCTGTTGATATTGCTGGTAGTGCTGCAGCAGGGTGCCCGGGGACAAGCCAAGAAGGGCCTGCGACAGGGCCGGGCCATAAGGGAAGACCCCTTCCATGCTGTACATGGGCTGGAGGTATCCGCTCTGCAAGGCCCCCGGGAGCTGAGGGGCATAGTACGGAGAGAAGCCGGGCACAAAATACGGGAGGAAGGGACTGGTCAGCAAAGCCATAGGGTCCGTGTTGAGAGCAGCCTGCAGGGCCTGCAGCTGAGTAGGCTCCACCGAGTATTCCAGGGAAGGCCCTGTGGCAGGGAAGGCCAGGCTGGGGTTGGGCGCTTCCCCTTTATCTTTTTTGGGCCCTGGTAGGGCCTCCCCCCTGGCTTTGGGGACGCGCTCCTTCTCTTTTGCCTTCTCGCTCTCCTTGTTCTTCCGCAGTGGGAGGGGAGGTGCGGAGCCCACGGGTGTTTGTGCTGGCGGGGGGGAGCCGAGGGAGGCCGTCTTATTTGGGGATCCTGAGGTGGGAAGGCCAGGCGAGGGAACACTTGTGCCCGGCAGACCCATCAGGGCGGGTTTTGGAGACGTTAAAGCTGCAAGGAAGAAGAGAAACAGGTTTGGGACGGGGAGAGAAAAAGCAGGATTTAGGCCTAAGTGGTCAGCATGGCCCTCTTGAAGGAACCCACACACAGTAACTTTCAAACATAGAATATTTAACATATTAATATATGAGTTCACATACATAGGTCTCTCATTCACTTCCTTCTTTTTTCCCGTTTGCTTTTGTTTCTTTTTCTAATTCTGTCATTTTAAAATTGTCTTGCTGTTTTGTTTATTCAGTAAGCAGCTATTTAAAGGGAAATTCTCCACTCCTACTGTCCCTTCATCTCCGAGAGTGACCCAAAGGGGCCCCACCAGCCCCATCTTGGAGCAGTCCCCTCTTGGACACCTGGAACTGCAGAATCCTACTTGCAGGACAGTCTGAAAAGCTCAAAAGTTCCTGCTGAGATCAGGAACGTGAACCTAAAAAACCAGAAATGGACGTGATTCAACGGGGTCAGGAGATGCACAGATGGGCAACACCTCCTGGCAACAAAGCTGCCAGTGACAGGTCACTTTTGTCAGAAAACAAACAGATAACAAATACAATAAAGCTCTTTTAGAAATTTATATTACTGCTATAGAGGAAAGGGTGGGCTGGCAACCTAGCCTCTCCCATACCAGCAGAGGTCATCCTGGCCTAAAGAGATGATAAGAGGCAAGCCCACAAGTAACCTCCCCATCCCACCTCACTCCAGAGGCAGAGAGCTGATCCGTCTCCTCCATCATCAGGTTCCCTTCACCTCCTAGGTTGCAAGAGGCCAATGGTTCTCAAGACAACGAGACCCCTCCCCCATCTGAAAAGGAAGTGCCTCTAGCAGAGACTCCTTCTGCCCCAGGTGATCCATCTCATACCTCCCTCAGGGGCATGCTTCATCCACGTTCTCTCCTCCTCCCATTTTGGACAGCCAAATTGGAAAGTTCACGAGACAGGTGCAACTCACCTGTATTGGAAGGAGTGAAGCCAGGCAGGGATGGGCTGTTCAAACCTGGCAACAGGACAGGAGGGATGCTTTGAAGGGATGCTGGGTAGTTTGCAGGAATGTTCAAAGCCTGCAGAGGGGAACTGTCAAACATGCCTTGCTGCTGAGCAACCAGGCCAAGCGCTTCATTAGCCTTCTTGATTCGGTCCAGCTCTTGCTGTGCCATCAGCTGGCGGACGGTGGCTGGGTCAAAATACTCCTTCTCTTTGTCCAGCTGACTCCCAACAGTCTCTTTCACTTTGGAGATGTGCTGCTGAGAGAAGATATGGTCACGAACAGACAGGCGGGCACTGTACTTGATACCACACAAAGTGCACTCTGTTTTTGGCCCCTCATAGCCAGTTTGATTAATGCCAAAATGCTTGGCCATGTTGAGCTTGGATTTCTTTTCTTTGGCTCGGGCATTCTGGAACCAGACCTGAATAACTCTCTTGGGGAGCCCAATATCATTGCCCAGAACCTCACACTCCAGCATGGTGGGTGTCCTGTAATCGTTAAAGCAGGCCTTCAAGACTTTCAGCTGGAGGTTGGTCATCTGTGTCCGGAAACGCTTCTGTCCTGGCCGATCCCCCCCATCCCCGGATTTGCCTGCTGAGCCACTAGTGCCTGGACTAGGAGAGCAAGGGTCCGCCAGGCTTGATGTCTCACTGTAATCCACGGTGCCTTCATTGTCGTACTCCTTGCTGTGGAAGCTGGGAGCTGGGCTCACCAGGCCCGAGGAGAGTCTGTCTTCATACTCTGACATGGCTAACATGGCAGCCTTGGACAGACCCTCGCCTGGCCCCAAGCTCCCTCTGGCTTCTGTGGAAACCCCTGTTGCACTGTCATTGTCTGCATTGGCCTCATCCCCTGTAGTTGTGTCTGTGATGGCTGTGTTGACAGAAGAGCAGTCATCATTGTCCAGTTTGGCTTGGTCAAAGCTCAGATGGACAGAGGACATTGAGGGGCTCTCAAAGTCTTCCATGCCTTCCACTTTGATGGAGGATGGGCTCAGCAGGGTCTGAGGAGACAGCTCTAGAGATTTGCTGCCTGGGGAGAGGGGGATTCCCTGGCTGTCACTGCTACTGCCAGGAGCAGACAGCTGTGCAAAGTTGGCCCCGTCAAAGAGGTCTCCTTTCCCCATGAGCCCCCCTCCTCCTTCACAATCCAGAAGCATGGCTGACAAGGTCAGGTTGTATCCTGCCCGCTTGGCTTCATGCCAATGCCGAGATCGGATATGTGCTTCCAGGGCGGTCTTGGCTTTGAAGAGGGCCCGGCAGAAAGGGCATCGTCGATGGGCCTGAGCAGGCCCCACTGCTCGGAACTGCCCTTTCCTCTCCCGGGCCCGGGTGTTCTGGAACCACACCTGCACTACACGCTTCTTTAAGCCCACTTCATGGGCAATGTGGTCGAGCATCTTCCGTGTAGGATTGGAGTCCAGGAGGTATTTTTGGTACAGCACTTCCAGCTGCTCAGGAGTGATGGTGGTCCGGAGGCGCTTATCCCGCTGGGGCTCCTCTCCGCCAGTGCTGCTGTCGTTCCCAACAGGGCTGACGCTGGTTTTCTCCTCCAGCTTCCTTTTCAGGGTGCTCATGGTGGCAGTTGGGGTAGAGGGCGAAGTGGCTGAGCTCATGGGGAGTTGGGAGAGGGTCCCAGAGAGCAGTTGGCTAGCCAGCAGTGGGTTACTGGGGTCAAAGAGCATAAAGGGCAGATCAAGTGCCCTGTCTAGGAACTGAGGGTGGAGAAATTGGCCCTGAGTGCTCAGGAAATGCAGTTGCTGGTGTTCTTGCCAGTGCTCAAATGAAGGGAAGGCCAGCTTGCACTGCTCACACTGATATGGAACAAGCTGAGGGGGCAAGCTGACCAGCTGCTGGGCACTCGGCGTGGTCAGGGGTTTGAGAGGCAGGTGAGATAGCTGGGCGGGAGGAGGGCTTGCCTGGGGCAGGCCATCCTGGAGAGGGTGGACCAGCTGCTGCTGGAGGGGTGGGGAGACCTTTGAGTGCACTGAACTCGGCTTCGGCTCTCCTTGGTCCTGCGGTGGCAGCTGCCCATCTTGCTTTGGTTGCTGTTGCTTCTCCGAAGTTGGGCTTTGTTGCATACTTGAAGGCTCAGGGTGCTTTGGTTTCTCATCAGTAGCGTTTGTTTTAGACTGATAGGCAGCAGGGCAATCACTATCTGCCTCAGTGGTACTCTGTGACAGAAAGGCCACACTGGCAGAAGAGGCGGGCGTGCCATAAGCCTGGGAAGGCATCGGGGTGCTGCAGGAGGAACTGCTGGGAGTCAGAAGTTCCGTTGCATCCATGGAATCTTCATTCTGACTGTCCTCCTGCCCTTCGTCGTCTTCATCCTTGTAGCAGAGCTTTTTCTGATGTTTGATCAGGTCAAAGATGCGCTGGAAGACTAAGCTGCACTTCTTGCACTGGTAATTCAGGTTGTTCGTTCGGATGTATCGGTCATTTGTCAGCTCCCGTCGCTCCCCTTCTTTGCCTTCCCCCTGATTCTCATAATTCTTTCTAGCTTTCTGGCGAGCGTTCTGGAACCACACCACGATCACCCGAGTTGGGAGGCTCAGCAGGTTGGAAAGCTGCTCAAACTCGTCATCCTTTGGATAAGCGTTGGCATCAAAGAAGTCCTGCAGCACCCGAAGCTGGTAGTCCGTGAAGCGAGTTCGGGAGGATCTCTTGCTTCCCCAGTACTCGTGTTTCTGAGGCTCCGGAGAAGATGGACGGGAGTCCATTTTCAGGTCCTCCAGGCTGGTGATTGGAGGGTTGCTGAAGTTGTAGGGCGAGTCCTTGTTGCGCTGGCGCTCTTTGAAAAGTGTATTTCGAAACCAGTGTTTGATCACCTTCTGTGGCAAACCAGATTTCTCTGCCATCTCCTTGATCTGCTCCTCACTTGGGGAATTGTTGATGTCAAAATACTGCCTTAAGACCCGGAGCTGATCATCGGTGATTCGTGTCCGTGGTCTTTTGTTCTGCTGCTGCTGCTGCAAAAGGCCTGGGTTGAGTTGATGCTGGTACAGCTGAGCCAGCTCTGCTGGTAAAGAGTCGACAGGGGCAAGCTGGGGCGGTAACTGGGCTGGCAGGGCTTGCAAAGGCATGGTTGGCATCATGAGTGGTGAGAAGAGAGGCAGCTCCATGGGCATAGGGAGCTGCGTGAGGGGCAAGGAAGGCTGGGCGGGTGCGATGGAGGGAGAGGTCATGGGTGGGGCTGAGACCTGCAGGGTGGGGGTGGAAGGCGACTGGGGGTGGGCAGCAGGCACGGCAGGAACAGGGGCAGTAGGGGGCGGTGGGGCCGGCTCAGGTGTCAGTGGCCGCAGTGGGTAGAGCTGGTCATAGTGCTCTCGGTACTGCTGGGCAAACCTTTCCAGCTGCTGGAAGGGGAGGTAGTGCTGGTGGACGTGTTCCTGGTGGGTCTTCAGGATCAGCACGTTGGAGAAGAACTTGCTGCACGATTCACATTCCAGCCTCTCCAGGCTGTCGGCCTGCTCGGTCCTCCCAGCTGCCTTCTGCTTGTTCTCGTTGTACTGAATGACCAGCTCAAACCCGAAGTTCTCCAGTAAAGCTTTGGTGGCGTTCCCACGAGCATCTGCAGCAATGCGAGGAGGGAGCCAGAGCGCCTCCCCAGGGCTGCTTCCAGCTGCCTCTGTGGCCCCCGCTTGGTCAGCCTTCTCTTGGGCCTTGCTGGCCTCAGGCACGGGTTCTTGGCAGATGGGGCTTCTGCTGCCCTTCTCTGCCATCTCCTGCTCCTGCTGGGCCTCCTTTTCCTTCCCCGCAGACTTGGTCTTCTTGTCTGGGGGCAGGCTTGGTGGGAGGAGCACGCATGGAGGCTGGGACAGTGGAAACTGCTGCTGCTGCTGCTGCTGCTGCTGCTGCATCTGCAGGTGGCTTGGCTGTGGAAGCTGGGGTTTCAGATCCTCCAGAAGGCCTAGCCCACTCCCTGCCAGTGTCAGGGTGCCATTGGTCACTGGCAAGCTCACCTCAGTGTTCAGCTGCAACTCAGCACTGGGGAGATAGAAGGGGAAGAGTAGCTGCTGCTGCTGCAGGAGGGCCTCCGGGGCCATGGGGAAGTGGGGTAAGAGTGTAGGGCTGAAAAGCTGGGTCTGCAGAAGCGATGCTTGCTGCTGCAGCTCTTGCTGCAGCTGGGCCTGCATCAAAGAGTGTGGCGGTGGGGGCAGCAGCTGGCGGCATGCAAGTGCATCTCCTGGCTTCTTACGATTAGTCTCTTTAGATTCTGAAGGGCTCAAGGAGACTACAGGTGGGTGGCCGGTACTGATGGGGAGGTTCAGAGGAGGCTGCCCTGTGGTGTCACAAGAAGCCGGGCTGAGAAGGGGAGGAGCAGAGCCGGTGCTACCTGTGCTTATGTTGCTCTGGGTGGAGGAAGAGGAGGAGGAGGCGAGGCTCGTGGTACTGACACCCAAGGGGCTGGGCATGGAGGAGCCCAGGGAAGCACTGCTGTGGCCACTGCCGCTGACTGCTTCCAGCTTAGCTGCTCGTGCCTTGGTCTGATGCAGCACAGAGCGCATGTGGATCTCCAGGGTGGAGCTCTGGCTATAGGCCACACTGCAGATGCTGCACTTGAAGGGCTTGTGGTCAGGGCTACTGGTGACCTCAGACTGGCTGGCGGAAGATTCCTGGAGGGCCCTTTTCAGCTTGTGCAGATGAGAAACTGAATTGTAGTGGACCAGAAGGATGTTCTTCTGCGTGAAGGATTCTTTGCAAACTGTGCACTTATACGGGCGGGCTGGGTCCAGGAATTTTTCCAGGGTGAAATTTGGGCCCTTCCGGAAGGGAAGAGCCCGTTTAGGTTCTGAGCCGGAGTCTTCCTGTAGGGACCCGCAGTCACTTCCTGAAGGGCTCTGCTTGTCTTCCTGGTCGCTGTTCTCCTCCTCTTTATCCTCCTCCATCACCATGGTGTGGTCCTCAGGCAACGAAGGGTCACCCATGGCAAACAGTTCTCCATTGACCAGCAGTCCGCTGTACAGCTGCTGGATGTCGGCTTCACTCAGATCCAGGTGGCTGGTCTCCAGGTGCTTCTTAAGGGCCTGAAAAGTGCGGAAGCTCCGTTGGCAAAGGCAGCACATAGTGGCTGCCCGGATGACGTGGTATTGGGAGTGCAGCTGAAGCTTTTCGATGGTTTTGAAGGCCAGGCTGCACTGGTTGCAGCGGTACTTATAGACGTGGCGATCAGAAACAGGAAGCTGTGGTCGCTTGCCATGCATCTCGCTGAAATGGGTCTGGAGGGCAGAGGAGCTTTTGAAGCCCTGGCCACAGCCTTTCTTCCAGCAAAAGAAGCCAGCCTCCTCTTTGGCACTGGGCTGCTCAGATGCTGCAGGCTTTACTCCACTGCTGCCATGCCCCATGGCCTCTGGTACCAACTGCAGGCTTTTGCCCCCTTCCTCCGAGCTCTCTGTGGAAGTAGAATCAGAGCAAGGACTTGTCAGTGGCCTGACACAGGGACTCCCCTGCTTCGGTCGTCACCTCCTCCTGGCCTAAAATCTTCCCATCTCATCTGGCTCAGCTTCCCCTTTGAACCCAGCTCTCACTCCCTCGTCTATCTAGGCTCTGTGTGTGTGCCCGTGCTACTTCCCTTCCCAATCCCAACCACCTGCCCCCTTTGTGACTTTTCCTTCACACTCATATTGGAATGAGCAAGCCAGAGCTGGGATGTCAACCACATTGCCCAAGGCCAGCTCCGAGCTCCCGCAGTTCATAGGGGCCACCCCAGGGCCGAGGCCGTGTCAAGGGCCCTGCCATTCCCTCTCAGAGACACTTTGGCAAGAGTTTTCTTTCGGGCCCAGGAAAAAGTGTGACTGACCAGGTTGCTTGAGGGATTCCTCATTCCCATCTCGATCCGCTGCTGCTGCTGGGAGGAACACATTGCTGGGCAGCATCACCTCTGGCGTGGTCACCTGCCAAAGCCCAAAAGAAAATGGCATTTAAAACCTTTTGCAAGGCAGGGAGCCTTTCAGCCCCAACAAAGCCCCAGGGTTTTGCATTTCAGCTCCTTCTGTTTTTTAGACAAAATTCAAGTCGATCAAGCATGTTCCTGTGATTACATTCGGACTTAATTAATGGCATCCACTGAATGAAAAGCATTGATGTTATTTCTCCACTTTGCAAGATTCAAACTGAATTTGTAACTGTGTTTTTGCACAATTTTGGGGTAGCCTGTGAGGAAGTGTGGTAGAACGGCTGAGAATGCAAAAAGCCCTTAACTTAAGCGAGATATGAGAACACACCAGAGTTCTGAAGATGGCTGCACCCTTGTTCTCGGGTAACTTGACCCCAAGGGAGCACAACCAAAGGAGCAAAGCGGGATCCAAGAAAGGAAGGCCAGGAATAAGGAGGAAGGCTTCAGCTGCGCCATCTGGACATGGGAGCAAAAGGAACCATAGTAGCCCCTTCCCTTCTCCCCACCGATAGACACACCACTCAGACCCCATCCCCAATGAAGCACTTTGTTAATTGCCCCGTTCCACCCCGTTTCCTGGGAGCACACTCTGAACACACACATACACCACTCAAGGGCCCTCCTCCCTCACTGCCACAAGCCCAGACTGTGGCTGGGGAGAAGATGCTCCAAGCTCAGGATTAGAAGATCTTCCTCCGGGATCTCCTAGGCTGGAAACTCCATAGGAGAGAATGACCTTCTTGGCGAGCTGGATCTCTGGGTCATCCACTCAGCATGGCCACCAAAAGCTCCAAACCAGAGCCATATCTTCAAGAACTAAGATTCCGCCGGTGGCATCACTGCCACAAGATATGGCAACTCCTTTTGAAGGCAAGCAGAGAAAGAGCCATGAGCCAGGGTGGCTCCAGGCCCCTTGGGGTGCACGGACAGTCCTGCCATGACAACCAGAAGCAGGAAGGGGTGGGGGGGGGTGAAGAGACTTTTGCTGAGTCTCTCCAATGCTGCCCTGACTGCTACGGGTGGCAGAACCACTCCTGAAAGAGAAGCACTGCCCAGGGAACTGACAGCCATCCGGGGCTTCCTTTTGCAAACCTAGGAAATAGGCCAGGTGTCCTGGGCACCTTCTTTTTCTCAGACAGACTCCTCAAGTGAGCGCAAGGAAGGGAGCAGCTTGGACAGCTGGCTGGCCCAACTGTCTCTGCAGCCCCAGCCCAGGGAGAAGGACTTCCCCAGGAACCCAGAGGCAAGGCTGCTCCCACTGGGGTAGCCTGAGGAAAGGGACCAAACTCCAAGGCCGCCGGGTCCCACCAACTCTTCCATGCCTTTTCCAAGCCCTCCAACACAATGGATCTGTAATTGTTTTCATGTAAGTTAATTAGAGAAATGCAGGTGGCTACAAATAATAATGGAAAGAGAGGCCTCTGCAGTTGAAAGACTGAAGTCAGTCAAGTAAGAAAGAGAGAAGATACCAATTCATCCGGCCTCCCATTGTCTTGCAGTGTCTTTAATCATAATTCCTGATTAGGATTCTAAAAGGCAACAAGCGAGATTCTTTGTCTGCCCCTACTTCCATCAATAAATTTTCCCTAAAATATCATTGCCAGCCCAATCACTGCACTGCGGTGGGCTCTTTTCTGCAAGGGGCAAAGGCAGAAGTCCTCCCCCCCTCCTGGGGGCCTGTCCATTCCAGGTCCCTCAGATCCCCACCTGGCTCCTCCGACCTAGGGCTGCTCAGGCTTCTCGGGATCCTTCTTCTCTCCCTCTCTCTCACACACAGAAACACAGAATCACACACAAACACATATCCACCCCCCCCACATCGCTAACCAAGCCCCCCCCCCCAGGAGCACCCATGGCTGCCTCCTCCTCTCAAAGGGGCAAGAAAGAATCTACTCTCTCCGTTTCCTGCCTCGACTCCGAATATAATTGGCCCCAAATAAATTCTGCAGCTTGGTGGGGGAGGGGTGTTCCTATGGGGAGCCAGCCAAAGGAGGTAATTTCCATCACAAAGACCCAGAGGCAGAGCCAGCCAGCCAGCGAGGAAAAAAACTTCATTAGGCACACCATCAAGATCGCTTCTAATTTGGGCCACCTAATTGGCCAACCTGGCTCCAAATTAACAATGGCTGACTATTTTCATTATGTTCTTCCAAAAGGGGAAGGTGGGGAGTGGGTCTGGGAAGTCACGAGGACAAACAATGGGAGCAGGGAAAGGAAAGCAGAGAGCAGGTCCCCTGCAGGGTCTTCTGGCCAAGCCTCCATCTGCTCCCTGCATAGGTGGAGGATGGGGGCTACAAGACTGTAGGAAACCAGGGCTGGCCTGACCCAAGCAAGGCCAGCCCCCAGTCCTGAAGCCAGAGGGGCCACTGGAGACTTTGGTCCGCATGAGCCAGAATTCCCTCGGTTGGTATCAAGAGGACTTCATCCCCCCCCCCCCGCCAGGTTGACCCCTGGCAGGCTGCAGCTGCTCCCCTCTCCCACCCAGGAATGACACTATGCCCAACCCACCCGCAGCACCCGGGGGGACCAAGCCCTTCCTCTCAGTTGGAGAAGCCATGGAGGAACCTGGGAATCCAGAGCTGAGGCCCCCTGAGCACAGCAGACCCTCGCCTGGCCCCAATCCCCAGAAGGCTCCTCGCTGCTGCAGCACAGTCTGCCGGTGAACTGCAGGCCACCCGGATCCAGATCGATTTCTCAGAATTGAGGCTATTTCAGGAGGGTTTCTCGGGTTAAGGAGGAGCCCTGTTTCCAGCAGCCAGGAAGGTGGCCTTCTGCCACAGCCTGAAGTGAAAGCCTAAGCTGCATGGAGACACAAACCCACTGCCCATCTTGGGTAGCAGCAGCAGCCCAGGCCTCCAAGTTCAGCCCCAGCCCTTTGCCCAGTGCCAAATTGCCTTGGCAATCCAGCAGTTGAGATTGCTGGCAGCGGATGAGGTGTCCTTCCCCAGTGGCATGGGGGCAAGGACAATCTCATAGAAAGAGGCCACCTCTCCCGTTCTCTCTTTGGGCTTGGTCGTCCACTGCTGGCAACACTGCAGCCTAAATGCCTCTCACCTCAAGGAGGCAGCCCTGGGCACCATTCTCAGCAGGAGAGTCCTCTGAGGAAAGTCAGGACGAGAGTGTCCCAAATCAGGCATGGCACCCATCAAGGTCAATGTCCAAAAGGTGACAAGTTAAAGAAGCCCAGGGTTTTGCAGGTTGTTTGAGCAGGGAGGAATGAGCCAAAAGGAGGCTGCAGAGAACGTCATGATGGACCCTGTATGGTGGATCCTATGCCTCCGTGGCAGCTGCAGGAGGCCTCCCAGTTCCACACCAGGCCAGCAGGGACTTCTGGCTCCACCAGAGCTCTCGGGCTGCCCAAGCTGCCCTTCCCTCTGCTTTACCCCAGCTCTTTCTCTTGATGCTCGCCTGGATGCTTTGAACAAGTCCTGCTGTGGAGGGACACAAAAATCCCCCCAGGAACTTACCGTCAAGAGGAGCTTTTCCACACAGTCGGGAGACACGCTGTGCAGGTGGGTCAGGTGCAGCTGAAGGTGGAGCTTGTTGCTGAGCAGATCCTGACAGAGGGGGCACCTGAGCATCGGCTGGATGGAGTGCTGGGTCACAGCATGTACCCGCAGCCGGTTGACATCCGGATTGCTGTACTTGCAGTAGGGGCACTGGTACACCTGGGGGCAAAAGAAAGCAGGTGCTCGCAGGGGTCAAAAGGTGGCCAGGTGCAGTATGGCGTGCCCCACCAGCCCATCGTCACCTGGCCAACTTTTCTCAGGACACACTCTCTCTCATGCTCTGCATGCTGACATTGGGCTGCCCAGAGACCCAAAGGCAGATCATTCCTGGTTTAGTGCAAGAGCAAGGTGAGGCTTCTTAGGTGCCAGCGCCACCCCGGATCTCACCTGCTCTAGCTTCGCCTCGTCTGATGGCGTGGGCCATTTGGGGACAGGTGACGCCGAGTGTCTTGAAAACAAAGAGTGCTTGGAAGGGAGTGGGGGGTCTGCTGGCTCCTTCTCAGCCTGGGGGCCTTGAGCTGCCAAAGAGAGAAAAACACCGCTCTGTGATCTGGTGGCCTTGGCGGGCAAGGGGAGCGGCTGCAGTGGCCTCGGTCCAGAGCACCCCTCCCCTCCCTCACTGCCTTCCTCCCACTTTAGCCTCAGCCAAAGGTCCCCTTTGGAGGAGCTCAGTTTGCTGTCACCCACAAGGCGACATGTTAAAAAGTATTTGGGGCTGAAGCTGCTGCCAGCCTGCCCCCGCAGCTGGGCCTGAGGATCCTCTTCCTATGGCCAAAAGCCAGGAATTTCCCCATTCGAGCTCCTGTAAGGGGCGTCTCTGCACACAGAAGGACCCAGGCTGTACCCATCCAGTGAACCAGCACAGCATCACCCACCGGGTCCCCGGGTCACTGCCTCTTCCCTCAACCACCCCTCCTTTTCTGCCTCTGCCATGCTGGTAGTAGGGAGGGGGCTGAAAATTAAAAGGGAGAAAGAGATGGCATTCCTAGACTCTCAGGGTGCTCTAGGAATTCTTCTCTGTACTGGCACCAGGAAGGGTGGATTGATGAGCTACTAACCACTGGCCAGGAGGGGTTTACTTTAGCCCTAAGCAGTCCTGGGGCTACATACTTATTAAAACCCCTCTAAGCCCAATTTGGATAAGCCATGCTCTCTGTGTCCCAGAGTTGTATGTGTGAAACAAACTGGGCCAGACATTGAAAAAGCCTCTCTGCTGGTCTGCAGCCTTCTCCTTTGTGCTTCCCACACCCCTGTTCAATGCAATGCAACAATACCCTCTCTATGTGCCTGCCACGTGGAAGGCTTTTCCCGAGCCCCCTCTGCACTGATGTGTTTCTCTGCTTGACCATGGCTGGCTCCAAGTGGGCAAAACACCTGTGTATGTGTGAATACAAGCTCCCTCTGAAGGGAGGGACACGTTCTCCATCAGAAAGAATCCCTTCAGCTTCACACTAGCAGTTTGATGGACAGATAAAGCAGCACTCAAGTTCACCTGACACCCCACAGGAATTTGCGCTGCTGTCGGAAACATGAGAGACAAGACTGGGGGAGGGAGGGCACAAGAACACCCTCTGGGTGGTTGCAGATGTACATGGAGCAGCAGGAGCATCTGCCCACCCTGCTCACCTGCCCACTTGGCCTGGTCCTGGTCAGCCATGCTCTCCATTTCTTTGGCCGCCTCATCAGGGTGCGTTGCCACCTCGCCAGGTCCTTCCACATCTCCAATGAGCTCCTCTGCAGGGGACGAGAGAGAGAAAGCCAACCTGAGACCTCCTGCAGCAGGCTCAGTCGCCACACCAGCCCTGCTCAGAGTCAAAGGAGGTCCTCCAAGAAGCCCCGGCCCAACTTCTGGGGACCCGGTGGTCAACTTCCCATGCTCCCCAGCCCTCAAGAAGTTAAACTGCCTCTTAGGCAGAGAGAACCACTGACTATTAAAATCCAGCCTTCTGCAGCTTCTCCTGAACCCCTGAAGCTCAGCCTCAGCAGACAGACCAACCTACGTTTCCTGAAAGGGAAGGGAGGAGAAGCCCCTGAACTAAGAGGGGGAAGTAAAGACATACAATCAGCAAGAGTCAGTGGAGGGGTAGGGGAGAAGAAAGGGGGAAGGTAGGACTTATTTCTTGACCACAAAATCAAGACATCAAAAAAAGCTTCTTAGACAGGGGTTCTATGGGAAGCCAACAGGCCTTTCCAGGACATGGAAAGAAAAAGAAGTGGGGAAAGGCCACAGGGGTTGCTGTGATCCAAAAGGGATTTTCTTCAGGACGTTAGAAAGGGAGGCAACAACCGCAAAACAGAAGGTGAAGTGAGATAGGTCAGAGGCTCACCAGAGTGAACCCAGCAAAGCCAACCCTTTCCCCAGGAAGAAAAGGGAGGGGGCAGCCTTGAGCCCTGGGCTACAAGGAAATGAAGCACAACCACGGCCACATTCAGGAGCCATCCTGAACTAGTTCAGCCGAAGCAACCCAGTTGGTGAGAAAGAAGTATGAGGAGTTCCATGGGAAAGGCCGCAGCTGAAGACTCCAGGAAATGACGACCCCCATCCTGATTCTGCCGCTCTGCAGAAATAGGTCACCCATCGGCAGCCCTGTTGAGGACTGAATTGCTCTCATTGGCAGGGCAGATTCTGCAGGAAGAAGTACAATCCAGGAAGCGAAACAGCCAACTTCTTCTCTCCCTTCCCAACAGGGGCAAGGGATGGATCAGCATATCCCCCCGCACCCATTTTAACAAACAGCAGTGTCAGACCAGTCTTTCCATCTCTGTGGTTTGAGAAACCCGGCTGGAGGGGGCTACTGAGGGTCTGCATCCCCTCATGGGCATCACCGCCTCCCTGGGAGCAAGGGCTGCTAGTCTAGGGCAGAGGAAATCAAGGAGAACTACCCAAGAGGCTGGAGGTTTATCCTCAACAAGATGAAGCAAAACAGCTCATTAGGATGCTTAAAAACCATAAAACCATGAACGTGAATGCCAATTTAAAAAAGGGGGGAGGAATTCTTAATAAACTGGATACTCCTTCTCCATGCCCGTATTGGACAGGCTGCCCCCATCAGCGATGTCAGCAGCAAAGCTGAGCACTTCAGGAGAAGAGAAAGGGAAGCCTGCAGATAGCAGGAATTTAGCCATGCAAAAGGCCTGCTTTGGCAGGTTCTCCATGTGCCTACAGAGCCATGTGGCACCTTAGATAACCACATTCATGATGGTAGAAGTTTTTGTGAACTGCAGAACACAGCAATGCATCTTAAAGAGACAACTGGGGATAAGAAGTCTTCTTCTAAGCTGGCCATAAACCTCGACACACCTGCAGCTCAAGTAAAGGGCACACCGCGGACCTGAAGATAATTCCCCTTCAAAATTAAAATAATGATGAGAAGCAGAGATCTACCAGGGATTATTATATTCCACCCAGCCCTCTGTATTCCAGAGTCCTTCTCTCAGGGCCTCAACAAATATAGGGAGATTGGCATCGAAGGATCAGTAGAAGCCCTCTACTTTTGAGCTGGCTGGCTACCTGAAAAATTTCACTGCGAGTGAATTATCGGAGACAAATCCTCACTCTCAAGCAAGGCCCTAAACTGAAGCGCACAGGGTGGACTCATATTTCCATGCAGGAAAACCTGCTTTGTATCTCCTGCCCTTCATCCTGGCAGACATCCAGATTTTAGGCAGCAGAGCCAATTCTCACTCACTCCCACCCAGAGTCTCTCTCTGGGATTCAGGCCTCATAGATGTTGGCTTAACAAAATGACAGTCCTTACCAACACGGTCAGGCTGGTGTGGCTGTGGGAGGCAAGGGGGAGGGATAAGGCAGGAAGAGGAAAGTGGAGCGTTGCGCTGGCTCCCCTCCACCCCCCGCCCGCATCCCATTCCAGGAGATTCAGCAGCCGAGAAACATGAGCTGTCACAAACCACAATCAAATTGGGTCTGAAATATTTAGCAGTGGCTTGGAAAATGCAATGGTGCAGCTCTGACAGGCGAGATGGGTACAGGCACCATTTTCCATTATAATGGAAATATCCAGCCTGTTCTGAATATGTATAACCCAGAAAAATGTATTGATTTTTCTTTCAGCATTAAAAAAATTGAAATACCCCGCAGCTGTCAAAAGCCTTTTGTTAAAAGCTCATCTTCCTGGAATGAGGTTTACCAGAAACAAGTTTTAATTGTGCACAGACTGCTTCTTCGAAACACAGAACCTTCTCCCATCCCGTCTCACCAGAAACAACCCTCCCTCCCTCCCTCGGCCAGTGGAAGGGGCAGAGGCAGTGCAAAGTGGCTGGAAGCTGGCTGGCCGAGGTCAGGAGACCCAGATCCAAACCTTCCCCAATCCTCTGGGCCACTTGGCATGTGCCAAGACAGGGTAACAATGCCACAGAAGGGCAGGGCAAGTGCGATGGCCACCGTTTCCCATCAACCTGCAGAAGGCGTTGAGAAAAAAGCAGGGAGCATGAGCTTGCAGAAGGAAAGGGAGACTTGCATGACCAAGCTTCCCCCTTTTCTCCCGAGATGCAAGGAGGACCTCTGCAAGGACCTAAGAAAGGCCTTCAATTAAACACAGGAATTCTTGATTCCTGCAAAAGGCAGGTGGAGGAGCAGTCCGTCCCCCCCTTCTCCTTTGGAGATGTGATATTTTGCACTTGAGCCCCAGCCTCCCTCGGGGCCTCAAGCAAGGGATTATTTCTACCTCTCTCCTCTTTCTCCACGTCCTCTCCAAACTGGCCAGACTCACTCCCATATGTGGCATCTGCATCTACAGCAGCCCGTTCCTTTGTTTTCTTCCACCCCTCTTCCCCTCCTCCCCCTCACTTCCCTGGGTTTTTCAGGTCAGGCCCTAGTATCAGGGCAGGAAGAACAACACCCTGAACTACCATTGTGCCTCACTGCCCTCTTACATGCCACCAAAGCAACTTCTGATAATCAACCCACAGAAATCTTTCAACCCGAAACAAGCATCCCCTAACAGAGACCCCCAATGCTTTCCTAGAAGACTTCAAAAGCCCAACAAGGCTGGATACCAAAAACAAGCAGCACCCCAAAAGGGAGGTATCGTTAAGATGGCCCCACCACTGGGCCCTAGAGATGACATTAGCAAACCCTTTCTCCCAGCTCTTACTTGTCAAACAGATTCAGCCTGGAGCAAGCGCTCAGAAAGATCCGGGGCCATGGAAGTGGCAAAGGTGACAGTGGGCTTTTTGATTTGCATCCAGTCTAATCCTGTTGTAAGAGTGGATCTAGGTTGGATCCAAACAACCTAGGATGACTCCTATGGCACCAACTGAATATTCCAGATAACTCTTCAAAGTCAGTCCCACAAACATGTATTACAAGGTCCAGACACAACATGACCAGCGCATCAATAACAGCAAGCAGGATTTTGCTTTCCCAGATCACAACTGGCCTAGCCGTGGCCTCCACTTGCTGTGCAGGCAGGAGTCATGAAACTAGGAAGATCCTAACTTCAAGCCAGACATACCCATGGGAGCATGAAAATAGACCATCTTTGGGTTCAGCTGGGTTCAAGTGTATTAACTAGGCACTAGGATATTAGCAGTTGTCAAAATTATGTCATTCTCCACCTGGCATTTTTCTTTTTCACACCAGCTGTTCTCTGAGTTGGCATAGAACAAGAAGCTCCATTGAATGGAACAGAAAGGTTTACGAGATACTCAGAGAGACCATTTACAGTCTCCATTCATTCCATGGCAGCCCTTCCAGAGGAGCCAGAGCCAGGAAACATTAACAGCTCTTGGGCCAATGACAAACAATTGAGCCCAAACCTTGGGAGGGAGGTGGAGAAGGGACATTTGGGAAAGATTTCCATCCATCCATCCATCCATCCATCCATCCATCCATCCATCCATCCATCCAATCTATGGAATAGAGGCCAGCCAGCCTCTTCTCTTGCTTTCCCAACATCCCACAAGCAGGATTTTTACTCTTATGGGCTGCAGCATTCCTGGGCAATCAGGAAACGAACAGAAAAAGAATGGGGCAACTAGAAGGCGCCTGGACAGCTTCTGCGACTTCCTTTCTTTAGCCATTTTCTCTACTGGCCAGTGGCTCTTAGGCTTCCCAAGAAACTCCATGGAAAAGACAATTCTGCTTCTTCAAAGCCAGAAGCCTTGCTTCCCAGGGGTGGGTTCTACTTACCTTTACTACTGGTTTGCAACGGGAGCGCGCGCACTCACTCGCTTCTGCGCATGTCCAGATCACCCTTGACAACGTCAGGGTGGATGGGTGGAGCCTCCCGCAGGTTTTATTACCGGTTCTATAGAATTGGACAGAACCGGGAGTAACCCACCACTGTTGCTTCCGTTTGGAGACAGATTCCTTCAGCACATTTCAAATGCAATGATTGTGTTGATTTTTTAAAAGAAAAATAAATGTGCTCACATGTGTGTACATGTGTGAAGCAAGCCACACACCTATTTTTTCTCTTCAGGTAAAACCTGTCAAAGTCCCCAACTGACTTTGGTGAGTACCGCCAGCCTCTGCAGCTCAGCAGCTTGGTTTAGTCTTGCTCTTCTAAAGCATGCCAGACTCTGGGGAGGCCACCGAGGGCTTCTCTGCCAGGGACCCTTGTTCGACTCCTCTCACTGGAATGCTGTGCATGCAGTCAGGCTCCAGAAGAATCTGTGGTTCTCTTGCCCACCTCTTCTAGCAGCCCCACTACTAAGATAAGGCTGCTGATGGGGCAAATTGCAGGTGTTGAGAGAGGGCCGTCTAGGATGCAATCATCATTCCATCTTCTTTAAATGGGCTCAAGCCAAGCGGTAGCCAACTCACAGCCTTCCTCATGCAGGGAGTGTCTTTGGAAGGCTTGAGCCACACATTTTATTCTGTCTAGCATCTCCACTGTTCCTCACACCAAGATGGTTCTCCGCTCCTGCGATTACACTTTTTCCAGAGTACAGACGGAGATGGATGAAGGCATTTCCATCACAGCCTGTATAGAGTCCTATTGATCTAACACACAGTGTCTTCAAAATTGTTTATAATCAATATGCAAATCACTCCTAGCATTGATCTAGTATTAATTTTCAATTAGGGAATCCACAAGGGGTCTCCCAAGGTCAATACCTAACAGTGAAAAGGAAGTGCCAGAGTGAAATATCGGAGTTGGTACTCGGAGACCCTTCGGCAGTTTCCTGCAAGCTCTCTTCTGTGGTCTCCACTTCCTCCTGGATGGATCCCTAGAAGTGGCCACTAAATGGCTTCCTCCTCTTTCATCTTGGTTGGATTGTTCTTCTGAAGCTTCAGTCTCTTATTTCTGACAAAGGCAAATGACACTACTCACACCTGTCCATTCTCAGAGCGGTATTTTATTTGCTATATCTGAACCTGAAAATTGGAGGGGTTTCTATCTATTTTGACCCATTGACCCCATGGAAACTATCAGCTTATGATATCAAATTTCCTTAAGTAGGAAGGTTGGTAGCTTAAGGGTGGCGCCCACCACCCATTCATAGGCTTTACTTTTATCTACAGCTGTGTCAGGAAACCCAGTGGCGGGAAGTGGTAAACTGTCCTCATGGTAGTGCCAAAGCAGAAGGAGAGGCCCTCCTTGGTTCAAAGGAAAGCATAAACCAATGTGTGATAATGACCCCTTCTCAATACGTGACTTAAGCAGCTCAGACACCTTACATTGAAGCACAGTGTAAATCACTAAAGCTTCAATAAAGTCTTTAAAACTCACTATAAATGAAATTGTATCAGTATGCCTATAAAATATAAGCCAGTTTCCCAGTGTCTTTTCAAGTTACACAACTAAGATTGTGCTGTTACAAAATTAATTAGAAGAAGCTTTACAGCACCTTAGTGGTAGATAAATGATGCTATAAGAAAACAATGGTTCTCAACCGGGGTCCTCAGACCGCTAGGGGGCTGTGATGTCATCCCAGAGAGTCTGCAAAGGCTTGAAGAAATATTGTGAGTTAAATCTTAAGTCTTGGGGTGGGGGGGTGCCCATGGCCACAAAAGGTATTTAAGGGGGGAATCTCCGGGGTGAAGAAAAGGTTGAGAAGCCCTGTAATAAGTCCCAAATGAGGAAACAACCATAAAGTGGCCTTTCTCTTTCTTGCATGGACCCACTAAGATTCTTTGGTAGAATGACCAGTGCATATCAGGGTCCTCAAGACAGGCCATTCGCCAAATGTTATAAAGACAGAATATTTTCCCTTTCAATTTGTTGTTGTTGTTAGTTGCGAAGTCATGTCCAACCCATCACGACCCCATGGACAACTTTCCTCCAGGCCTTCCTGTCCTCTACCATCCTCTGGAGTCCATTTAAGCTCACACCTACTGCTTCAGTGACTCCATCCAGCCACCTCATTCTCCATTGTCCCATTCTTCTTTTGCCCTCAATCTTTCCCAGCATTAGGCTCTTCCTTCTCATTAGGCGGCCAAAGTATTTGAGTTTCATCTTCAGGATCTGGCCTTCTAAAGAGCAGTTAGGGTTGATCTCCTCTAGGACTGACCGGTTTGATTGCCTTGCAGTCCAAGGGACTTGCAGGAGTCTTCTCCAGCACCACAGTTCAAAAGTCTCAATTCTTTGGCACTCAGCCTTTCTTATGGTCCAACTTTCACAATCATACATTGCAACTGGGAAAACCATAGCCTTGACTACACACACTTTGGTTGGCAAGGTGATGTCTCTGCTTTTTAGTATGCTGTCTAGATTTGCGATAGCTTTCAATAAATCTGGTTAAAGGTGAATCTGAAAATTTTATTTTTTTGTTCCAATAGAAGAAAACGTCTATAGTCCAGAGTCGAACTGTGGAATTCTTGATGCTCTCTGAGCTGGGTTGTTTGCTTTCAGACATTTCATTACCTGACTGGGTAACATCATTAGTGCACTGGCAATGTTACCCAGTCACACAATGAATCATCTACAAGAAAACAGCCGAGCTCAGAAAGCATCAAAGACTCCACAATTCTTTTTGATTTTTAAGTGGCTACCGAGAGCATGATATGAGGGCACAAAAGGTGGAGTGCTTCTGCAATTTGCCAGTCCTTGTTCCTACGACATGGGTGTACAGCAAAAGCCCTGAGCGCTGCCGCTAACCTTTGCCATGGACCGCTGCCTAATTGGTTCAGCTAATTGGTCTACGGATAATGTTAATTACCGTGTTTCTTATTAATGGATGAAATATTTATTGGTTTCATTGATTAGCAGGACTTGTTAGCTAGCTTAACCAATGGCAGATGTAACAAGTTCTCTTATTGGCATATCAATTAGCATAATCAATTCCTGGCCAGCGGCTGCCATTCGCTCTCCTGCTTGTTAGGAGCTGAAGCCAGAGCCAAGCAATGTTTTTCCAAAGGAGCCTCATTCCCATACCCTGACGCAAATCCCTGGGTTGAGCTCCTTTCTCTGTGTAGAACAAGGTATCTTTTTGCACGAAAGGGTGAGAGGCAACGACCCACAGCATCCTGTCTGGCCAAGGGACCGGATTTCCTTCCTGCTGCTCAGGGTGCCCTGAAATATCACCCTCGCTGGGACCTGGTTTCATATGTGCACTGTGTGCCTCCCTGCAAAACCTCAAGGCTAGAAGTCAGATGGGCCAGGCCGAGAGGAGAGAACCAGAAGCCGTGCAAGAAAAGAGAGTCGGGGCAGGCTGGCACTCATCCTGCTCTAAGCTCACCCTCAGTTCTCCAGCAGGACCAGAATCCTCAAGGCAGCAATATCTTACTGAAGGCAACTCATAAAACAGGGGAGACTCTAGTCTTTGTAATATTCCAAAAGCAGTTTCTCCGTTAATTATCCCAATTCCATCACCGTGCCACCTCTAATGACCCTTCTCTCTGCCCAGAGCCTATGACTGAAGAATCTACCTTTGGAGCACAGTAATTACCGCTTTCCCTTTCCAACTTCTAACTGGAGATCAATGCTGCATTTTAAGACTCATTGATTTACAATTAGCCTAGCTTTCCTACTAAAGTGTTTTCAAGCAGAGTTTACTTTTATTTTATTCTGAAATCTCTAAGATCTGGTTCTTGGATTTCACATTCTCTTGAGACGCATGCTGGAGACTCAAAAAGGAAGAAACACATCTAAGTTAGGGAAGGGAGACAAGGCACTGGGCCACACTCAGGGCTAGTGGAGAAAAAGTTTTTTTCCCAGCAGAGGAAAAACCAAGAGCAGCAGAGCAGCCGCACATCCCTGGCCAAGCCAAGAGGCCCACCGAATTGACCTGAGGAGCTCCCAGCTCTTCCCTCCTCCACCTGCCTCGCTAGCTGCATTCAGGGAGGGAGGCTGCCTGCCTTTTGCAAAGCACAGCAGCAGCAGCAGTTAAAAATAGTAGAGAAGGTTCGGCTGTGAGCAGCCAGCAGCCCCTGCATGTGTAGAAGCTACCAAGGGAACAGAAGTCAGCAGAGCAATTAAGCATTTGATGCCAATAGCTTCCAGCACTTTCTTCTCTGGCACAAAGGTAGCAGCAGAGGGATGGAGTCTCTTTTCTTCTCCACAGATGTGCAGATGGGCTAAGGGTGAGGGGCTGAGACCCCAATCCTTGGCTGCAGCGAATGCAACATTCTGCAAAGGGGAGGGCAATTCGCTACCAAAAGACCAACCTTATCTCCTGCGCTTCGGCACTCCTGCAATTTGACAGCCCTCATTACATTCAGGGAAGGGCCATTTCCCTATCAGAGGCACCCAAAATGTTCCCAACTTCAAAAAAGAAGATTTGTTTGCATCTCCTAATAATCCTGCGAGACACCACGGTGAACTTCGCACCCACTTCCTTTTCTCATCACTTGGCTCAACTTTCTTCCCTTTCTGTCCCTTTCATTAGAAAACAAACCAACCTCACTTTAAAAGTTTGGAATTAAGGCCCAGCATCATAGGTTTGTCAACAGGACTGATCTGAACAAAGTATCTGGGCACAGAATCTGAGTTTTCTTGACATTGTGTGTTGGTTCCAGTGCAAACCATTAAAGGACGCCTATGTCATGCATTCCTTTGCATTCCTTTCACACATTCTCATTCTCTCTCTCTCTCTCTCTCTCTCTCTCTCTAATGGACTCCTTTCATAGTGCAATGTTTTCTCTTACTAACAGGAACCCATGAATTATATATTCTCAAAATATACACTATCTGAAATATTGCACAAAATTGCATAATTTAGTATTAATTGGATTAATGCAACCACTTAGCATACTTTGGCAGGAGCATGTCTCTGATATGAGGGGAGTTTGCCCCCCCCCCGAGTTACACATCTGGAGTACCAGGATAGCAGGAATACTGAGCAAGCTCAGGAGTCAAGAAACTGCTTCAATGACGACAATGACAAATTTCAAAACAAGAAAAGAAAGTCCACAGAAAACAGCAAAGAAGAGTTTGCTGGGGCTTGGCTATAGCAGAGTTCTGTTTGCTTTTGAAACTTCAACCCTGCCAGGAATAAGCAGTCCTGGCTTGCCCAGTGCAAAGCAGGGGAAGCAAGCTTTGTGAAGGCAACATCTAAACATCCCCCCCCCCCACACCACCACCCGTTTTCACTGTAGTACTGTAGAGCAGCAGCCCCCAACCTTTCTGGCTTTGCGGACCAGGGGATGGTTCAGCAGAAGCAGCGGGCAAGCGGCCCGATACTGGGCCAGGGCCTGGGGGTTGGGGACCCCTGCTGTAGAGCATATGAGAAAAAGGACCGCCTTGGGCCCTTGTCAATCCTTGGACAGTGTCATTTCTGGCAGCTATGGAGAAGCTGAGCTTCTCTTGGTAGCAGTGAACTTCTACCCTTAAGACCATGGAAGGGGTGGTCAGCCACATCAGTGACTGACCTTGCAAGGCCATTTGCCGACACATGTGGTGGCAGCCCCCCTCCCCCAGCCCCTTTTGGAACGAGAAGCCCATTGCTCTTCATGTACTCTGCCTGTCAGTTTTCCGAAGAAAAAGAACCTCCTGCTCTGTCCTTTAGGAGGGGCCAGGGGGTTGGACTAGAAGACCTCCAAGGTCCCTTCCAACTCTGCTATGCTATGCTATGCTATGCTATGCTATGCTATTCTTGAGCCAAGCTGGACAGCCACAAGGAACATACTCAGGCCAAACAGGAATATTCTCCCCCCGCCCCACCCCCCGTCCCACCCCCGCAAGAGATGAGGTGGGTCCCCACTGGCCTTTTGGAAATGTGTAATCTTAACCCATCTTTTTAACCTTGAATTTTATCTACCTTTTTTTCTAATATTTATATATAGTTTTTTATGTTTTATATTTTACTTGTACACTGTCCAAAGTCATTTTGTGAGGGAGATGGGCTGTTTTCTAAATTTGAGGTGTAAATAAATATTATCCAACAAGTTTCTGATGACCCCAAATGAGCCTGTATGAGCAGACTTGTCCAACCCGCCACCCACAGGTTGCACATGGCCCTGGGCAGCTTGTCATACGGCTCTACAAAGTCATAAAAAATACTGAAAAATAAAGGAAATGTGCTATTTATACACATTTATACATTATATATTCGATATGAGGCCCAAGACAACTCCTCTTCACTCAGTGTGGCCAGTGCAGGCCAAAAGTTTGGGCTGCCATGCTCCAGGGCCTTGCTCAGTTAAGCCAAGCTGGCCGAGAGGCTCCCACACCCAGGGCCTCCCTGTCCTAACAAGGCCAACAAATCTGCCGTCTGGAAAAGAAGGGCCTGTCCTTCCCTGCTGGGAAACCCAGCTGCCTCTCTCCTCAGGGTTCCTCTTCTGCAGCCATTTCTAAGCTAAGCGCGTCGCGGCAGTTTGCCTGAGCTGAACAGAAGGGTTAACACGAGAGGCACTTCATCGCAAGGGTAACTCAAGCGACACTGATGTGAATCAATGTTCCTTTTGTGAATGCATTACTTGGCAGAAACTGGCTTTTTGTATCCCCCTTAAACGAAGCCGGCAACACACAAAAAAAAGAGTGGGGGGGTGAATGTCCTTCAAACAAAAGGATGAGGTGAAAATAAAGAGAGACTTGCCTGCACTTTATTCTCTTCCATAGAAGCAAATGCATTTGGTGCTTTTTATACATTAATCAATCAATATCACTGACTGTACATCAGCAGTGCAGCCAAGTTATGAATGACCTTTCTGGCAAAGAGGACATTTTTAATGCTCACAAAATTGCTCAGAGATTTGCAACTTTCTGAAGTTATGCCTGCATGACTGCACCTTAAAAGTGAGACTCTTAGCAGAACCTGCTGGCTTGCATAAGCTAAAAAAGGGGTCACCACACATGTGCCTGTGTATACAATCCTGTGCTGTCCCAACCCCCAAGCCTTCCTTATGCTGACTAACCAAGGGGATTCCCACCTCTAGGGAGGCCTGACCTTATGGCAGCAGTCTTCCCCCCACACCCACTCCCCATAGGAAACCCACAAAAGGCTGCTCCTCAAAGGTAACCAGATAGCTTCCTTCAAGCCACCTGGAATTGGCTGTGCTGCAGCCAGAACAAACTCCAAGAGGGTCACCTTGTCCATACTTAGGCTTACGTTTCCTTGAACCATCCACAGCAATTCCATTTTCCCTTCCTGAAGGATCATCATCAGGATCTTTTACGTAAGATAAAAGCGATACAGTTAAGATTAATAAAGGTGACCATAGAGATCTCTCTATTTTGAGAGAAGTGATTCCTAAAACACACCATTGATATTTTAAAGATAAAATGTTAAAGATTTTTAGGTAATTTTTTATTTTTTAAAGATAAAAAGATAAAAAGTTATACATAATTTTTCAGAAAAAAATGATCAGTTTTCCCTGAAAATATTTCAATATTCCAAAGTGACTTCACTTAATGTAATAAAATTGACTAAATAGTAAGGTACACTTATCTTATAATCCTAAATATATTTAGAAAGACTCTGAGCATGAGGTATTTTTTAGGTCCAAACCCTTTTCTTGCAATCCGGATTCATTTACAATCAACCTCTGGAGAGGAAGTAAAAATGTGCTACACAGACCTCCTGGGGTGCGGGTACTTGACAGGGGTGGGTTCTACTTACCTTTACTACCAGTTCGCAACGGGGCCGCACGCATCTCTTTTTTCTCTCCCCCTGCCCAGTTCTGTATCAGGCAGTCAGAAGATAAGCCAGGAGCCCTGGGGCATTTCCTCCTGGCTGCTGGTAGTAATTTGACATACACTGGTGTGCGTGTGTGTGTGTGTGTGTTTGCGCATGTATGCGTGTATCCAACCAACCAGTCAAAAAACCTGAGGGAGCTCAACCAGTGATGTTCACTTCCCCAGCCTTGTTTTAGGTCTGCAGTCCAGGAAAGCCCCCCATGCCTTTCCTAGTTTCCCTGGGTAGGTCTGTAGACACCTAGGCTCAGGCCAAGGCCAACGGGGGAAAGGTCCCAGAAGGAAGACCAGCCCTCTTGCACCTGGCAGGCAAGGCCAGAACTGGCCTCAGGCGAAGGCTCCTACACAGAAACCTGGGTTGAGCTGAGTCCTAACAGGACGTGAATGTACTTGCTCAGTCTTCCAATGTCTCAGGGGCTGCCCCAAAGAGGGGTCGACCTATCCTCCAAAGTACCTGAAGGCAGGACTAGAAGCAACGGATAGAAACTAATCAAGGAGAGAGTCAACCTAGAACTAAGGTGAAACTTGCTGACAGTTAATTAGTACAATTAATCAGTGGAACGGCTTCCCTCCAGTTGTGGGTGCTCCACACTGGAGGTTTTAAAAAAGAGACTGGACAACCATTGGTCTGAAATGGTATAGGGTTTGCTGTTTGAGCAGGGGGTTGGACTAGAAGACCTCCAAGGACCCTTCCAACTCTGTTACTTTGTTATTCTGTAAATACTGCTTAGCAAGTTCAAAATGGAAAGGAAACACCTCAAAATATGGAACAGTGTCAAACAATGACATACATACATACATACATACATACATACATACATACATACATACCCACCATCTTTTCGGATAAGTCATGTTTATATGATCACAGAAAATAAATAGAAAATAGAAGGCTTTCTAACATACGCCACAAAATGTTTGGCTTTTCAACTACCAACATGACATTATCTACATTCAAAAGTAACATCACCAAAAATATTATTTCTACACATCCATTAATATATGAAACAAGAAAGGGGGATTATCACCTTTGCTTGCCCGCTGCCTGGACCATTTGCTAAGCATTCCATTTGTTCTCATGCATATTTTACTTCCATCATATACCATTCTTACCACATTCAGCAATCAAATCCATATTCATGCAAAACATTCCATAATTCAAGCCTATTTATTGGTCAAATGTTTCTCTGCACCAAGCTACTTTGAGGCTAAAACACAGAATTATGGAGGGACAGAATCCCAAAGGAGGGAAAAGGGGCAACAGACGGAGTAGGTTCCCTCAGCCACAGGAGCCACAGGGGGAGCCAGAGGAGCTGCTCAGCTTTGCTTCCTTCTCTCTCCTTTGCCTGGGCTGAACAGGAGCAGCTCCCTGGAACAGCCAGGGCCGAAGAGGTCAGGTGAGCCTGAAAGGAACAGCAATTCTTGGCAACCAAGCATCCCTTCCTCTTGGAGGCAGAAAAGCCCAGAGGGATATATCACCACCACCACCCCGTAAAAAGGATGGGCAAAGTTGCTTTGAGTACCTACTTGGGAGGAGGGGTCTTGTGCAAAAAAGAAGCCGGGGGTGGAAAGCAAGGACGGTGGAAAACTGGGCTGGAATGAGAAACAGAACAGGGAGCTACCAAGCATCTCTTGGGCAAACCAACAGTGTACTTGGAATCGGATCGACTGAGTAAAACACAAGTAAACCAGCCATGATTATGTCCACTGCAGAGGACTGGATCCTTTGCAGCAAGAGAGAGATCCGAGAAAGAAAGCAGTTTAGCCAAAAGATTCAAAGTAGTGCAAAAAGACTACTGAAAGGATTAGTGTGGGGTGTGGGGGAAGCTCCCATTTAGACAGCAAGCCAACCAAGATGGCCTTATGCTCTTCTGGACCAAAGGCTGTCCAACCTTTCCTTGAACTCCTCCCTCCACGGATGGAGGCAGCCTATCCTACTCGGATAGGGAGGCACAGGAGAGGCCACCTGAGGGCATTCTTAAAGGAAGCACCCCACCAAGATGTCTTCATTTCTCCTTGATTTTATGGCGAAACACTAAATATTTCCCAAATTCCCACTCACCATTTCTTTTTGTCTCCATGCTGACCAAACGCCTTGATGCATCTCATTTGAAAATCTGATTTTGCTCAGGAAAGGATTGGAAGCCTTTGGGCTGCATGCAGCTTTCTCAGAAACTGCCCAGGAGCCCAAGAAGCCAGGGTCCCTCTCTCATGCCCTCTGCCTTCTACAGAAGGGCCTTATCATCATTGCCAAGGATGCCTGCAAAAGGCATATTGGCACAAACCAAGCTGGACCTCTGGCCAAGTGACTGTGTTTAGCACCTTTGACCAGACTAAAGCTGAGACCTTTGGAAACCACTGGCTGCTGGAGTCAGGCTCCCTGCCCCAGACCAGGCCAGGCCCCAGCAGCACTGGAAACATCCCTTTGCTCTGGACAGATCAGAAATCTAAGCAGTATCGTCCACACTCAGCGTTCAGCTCCTTGCCTAGGAAAAACATGCATGCCCTGGAATCCTACCACACAAGCAATGGGAGCAGGACTACAGCCTGCTGGTCAAGAAGGCCACTCACCAGTGTCAGTAGCTGGGCAGTGCTGGATGGTGAAGATTTGGCCCAGGTCCTCCTCTTCCTCAGGAAGGCTCTTCTGCAAGCGCTTCAACTTGCGCAAACTTTCGGTTCGCTGGTGCTTCATGGAACGTACATGCTGAATAAGATTGAGTTTGGCCTTGGTGGAGTAGTTGCAAAGGACACAGTGGTAAAAACAGCCTTCCCCTTCCAGTCCGCTCTCATGGTTCTGAAGGTGCTGCAGAGAGAAGCACAGAACAAACCCAGGCCCAGGTGAGAAGCAGAGGAACAACTGAGTTCTCTTTGGAATCTGAATCTGAACAGGGCCAAAGCCCAAGTGCCCCTTTCCCCCTCTTGGCACTGCAAGGGTATCTTGGGAAGAACGGAAGGCTTCTGCTTTCAAGAGATATTTGCTTCCAGACTCATCTATGCTCATACTTACCTAGGCATATGAGTCTTCGGTAGCTGCTGTCTAATAACTATCGGATTGAGACAAGGGAGTCTGTGGACCAGAATTACTTCATTCATCTAACAAAGCAACCGGTTCCTAGAGAAGAACCTGGTTGGTTTCCAGTCCACCCACTTTGAAAGCAGCCGTTTTGTCTCTGGATCAGACTCTTGAGACACAAGAGCAAAGGAAGGAAACAGGGCAGCGACGGAGGAGAAGAAGGCGGGAGAAAGTCCTGCTTCTTTGCTGCTCCCCTTTTTGGCACAGTGCCCGGCCTCTGATGATGGCACAAAGTGCGGCTCGACAGAAGCTCTGCTGAGGAGCCGCTTGGTGTCGCCAGGCTGGGCGCCTTGGCCCGTCCTCCAGTCAACCGCTGGCCTCCCTCTCCGTCAACTACTGAAGCAGGCTGGTTGTCATGAAATATTAGTTTTGGGTGATCTATGTACACACACCATACCCAAAATTATGTAGGCTACCCTTTTGAGGAAATGAGCAAGTAAAAAAGGAAATCAACAATTCTCCACTAGAAGACAGCATCCCTGCTCTTTGGAACTGAACTGTATCCGGAAACCACTAAAATGGATTTATTGTTACAAAAGAATTCCTTCCCCCCCACCCCCCCACCCCCAAAAAAAGAATCTATTTTATGCCTGCTGCAGGTCATTAGAAAACTCCATACAAACTCTGACAGGACAGGCTGATCACTTCCTTCAATCTGGAGGGCCGTATCAGAGAAGCTACTGGTCAGAGGTTTCTAAGTGTGGGGGGTGGGGGTTCACACATAGAATGTCAAATCTGGATCCCTTCACTTTTTGAGCTGGATCAAAGTCCCATTTGATCTGCATTATGTTTCTGCAACCACCCCTCAAACCACCCCATTTATTGGAGAGAGGCTGCCGCCCGGGGCAGGGCAACCTCTCTGAACAGCACCTGCAATCACCTGCAATGACAGCCCACCGTGTCCGGAAGGGTAAAGAAGGAAACACTAGTTGCTCCCAACTCTCCTAAGGCAGGGTCATCCCTACCGCGGGTCAGAGGAAAGGGGCAGCGGTTATCATGAAAGAGGCCACACTCTTACTGCCCAGAAGAGGGATTTTCTGCCGTAGGTCAGATTGGTGTCTTTGGGACCTTTGCTCTTCCCACCATCCAAGGGTCTTGAGCCAGCCTAAGTGGCTCAGGAGACAGCAGAGAACCTACAAGCAGGCGGCTTCACCTGGAGCCCAGAGGCAGAGCAGCCTCTGCCACCTTGATTCTCAAACAAGCAGCACCTTAAAAGGAGAGACAGAGGACAGAAGCTGGCCAGGCAGGGTGGCACATTTGCTACAGGTGGTGGTTGATTGATTTCACAAAAGTTTAGATTTCTTCCACACCCAACTGATGCAGTAGCAAGGCAGAGCTCCCTCTTCTCCCTCGCTCCCAGGTGGGACAGGAGGGTGGCAGCATGCCAAGGTACTCACAGGCAAGCCCCTGCCCCCAAATAATAGGCCCCTCCCAGATCAGTGCCAGTCACTTTTTTCCCCATGGTTTTCTCCAACTCTTGCAGTCATCAGAGCTGGATTCGAATCCCGCTCCCATTCCCCATGGATAACTAGCTGGTGGAATTTTGCTCCGCCTTCCAAGCCTCATTAAAAGCCCACATTGCTCAGCCTCAAGATGGAAAGCTCAGCATAGATTTTACTGGATGTTAAATCAAGCAGCAAGCACAGCCAGCAAACTCTGTGGCACTTTAACTTTAAATAATGCAATAATTATTGAATTTCCTTTTTATAACTGAAGTGCTGGAATGTAAACAATGGGGCTGTAATTGCAGGAAGGGGGGATCAATAGAGGCAATCGTTTTCAGCCATGTTAATTGTAAATACAATTGCTCCAAGATGTCAGCCTTGTTCCTCTCGCTCCAGAATCACCCTAACGGATGACAGAGTCCAACTTTCCCATTATAGCTGTTCGTTCCTTTAAGAGGTTCTCAATCAGGTCTGATCAATCTGTCAAGATAATGCATGGAGTAAGTAAGACTCTTCCAAACACAAATGCCCAATCAATAGCCCCAACCAGCTTAATGAGGAGGGGCTACAGCCCCCAGGGAGGCAAGAGTCAGCTTCAGCCAGCCAGCTAAGCAGATCAACGCTTAACGAGGCTGCCCTGTAGGCAAATGCCGAGGGCGGTAAAGACCCTCTCCAGGGACAGAGGGAAGGCCCAACTGAGGCAGGCTCCGCATGGGTCATTCCAAGGGACAGGAGACCCGACAGCTGTAACATCTGCCCTCCTCTCATGTCCTCCTCAGCTCCTCAAATCAGCCCTTCAGAATTCGGCCCTTTGATTGTAGCCATTAAAATGCAACTGGAAAAATCTGCCTGAGAATTCTTGCTTTGATTGGTTTATGAAACCATAACACCTCGTCCTAAAAATTATAAAATGAGTGTTCTTTCAACAAGGTGGCTTGCCAGATGTAGCTCATCCATGCTCAGCTTCTATGAGCTGGCTTCAGACATTCAAACAACAATGATTATCCCATGGCCCCATTTTTATATATTTAATGTATCTTCCAGCTTTATAATTTTAATAAATAACTCAAGGTGGCAAACAACAACAACAACAACCTGGTGAGGTGAGTTGGGCTGAGACAGAGAGACTGGCACAAAGTCACCCAGCCGTCTTTCATGGCTATGGCGCTGAATCATTTCAATACTTAGCAATTCACATCTGCTTCCTCTGTACATTCTCATTCATTCTCTCTCTCTCTCTCTCTCACACACACACACACACACACACTCCTACTACTAACAGAATTTCTCTCTTAGATATTCATGATGAGTGGCTCAAGCTTATCCCAATTTAGGGAAGTTTTGAGCACATGTCAAGGAGCTCCTTGAGGTTCAAGTGCCTCTCATCAAACAAGCCATGAAAACCAAGCCTTTTGCTCAGGGCCCCAAGAAAGCAAGACCACTGGGGTCCAGACTGTTGGTTACTGCAACTTCCGTAGCAGTGGTGAAATCCTCCTCAGATCACCACTGGTTCGCTGCCTGCACATGCGCGTTGTGCACCAAAAGCACGCTTCACACGGAAAAAGAAGACTTCATTAGGTAAATAGAACGGGGGGGAACAGCTGTGCCGCGTGATTTAGCTTCGCTAGAAAGCAGGATTTTATCACTACTGGTTTTCCCGAACCGGAGCGAACCGGTAGCATTTTTTTAAAAAATTTGATTTATATGCCGCCCTTCTCTGGAGACTCAGGGCGGCTTACAATGCGTTAAGCAATAGTCTTCATACTTTTGTATATTTATACAAAGTCAGCTTATTGCCCCCACAAACTGGGTCCTCAATTTACCTACCTTAGAAAGGATGGAAGGCTGAGTCAACCTTGAGTCTGGTGAGATTCGAACTTACAGTAATTGCAGACAGCTGGTGTTAATCACAATGCTATCAGTCTGCTGAGTCACCAGGCCCCTTCACCCCTCTTCTGTAGGCATCGAAGCCCAAGTAGGTCAACATGAAGAAATCTACTCATCCCACAGGAAACAAGAGCTACTCTCACCCTGGGTTCCAGAACTTCAGCCTAAGAAAGTCCACACACATACGTAAACACATGAAGGAGAAGCCGCTCAGGAAGAGATGGACAGCTGTGGAGCCCTTGATGTTCTCTCAGCTTGGTTGTTGCTTGCAGACCTTTCATTACCCAACTAAATAACATCAGCAGTATGAATGAATGCGGGATTTGGTCCCTATTTATCTACAGTAGCTTGCCCTGCCAGTGATATACCATTCAAAAGGGACAATAAAAAAACCTAAGAAAAGCAAACAAAAAGAGCAAAACACATCCTTTCCAGCAGCCAATGTTCAGATAAATGGGGATGAACATCAGATAAATAATCATACAGAAAACAATTCCCTAATCAAGGAATCACCAAGAAGAAAACCACATCTCCACCAAAACTGGAATAGCAAGCTATTGTGTATAAACATACCTCACACTCACTCATACTGATGTTGTTACCTAGTTGGGTAGTAAAATGTCTGCAAGCAAACAATCAAGCTCAGAGAGCACAATGGATTCTACAGCTGAACCGTAAGTTACTTATATTCTCTTCTTTTAAAGATGGACAACTCTCCTTCAAGGAGACTTATCTCGATATAGCAAGTATTTTGTCAGTGTTACCAGATGGTTGTGTGCAGCTGAATTCTTTGCCTGAAATAAGAATTATCAATTACAATTACAAGCAATTACATGAACAATCCTGCCTTAAATTCCTACAGCAACAGCCTCTTGCAGGATATAAGAGTTCTGTAATCAAACAGCCTTGAGAATATTTGGTGAATAAAATAAAGGATAGTTACATGTCAAGCATATGGTATTTAAAAACATCCATCTGGCTAACATCAATGAGAATTAGTTGACCTGAAGGGAGTAAGATTCTTACAGTACCTATTGTTTTTCTTCCTAGCTCTCAAAAGACCTAGCACCCAGCATCTCTGAGGAAAAGGGTGTCAAGCAGAATGAGAACCTAAATGCTTGGAGAAGAGACTCTGCTGAGATATGTGGACCAAAAATTCAACACCCGGCAGGTCCTAGCACCCAATTGAGCCCTCTGCCCCTTTCATCTGCCCCCATCTAAGCAGCAGCACTTTCTCTTCCTTGAAATGACTTCAATTGTAGCAGCCATGATCCGAACACCTGTACCAGGTCCTTGGCTTGCAACATGGTGCCTCCAGGATGAAGGAAAGATGCTTCTCGATATCAACTATTGGAGAAGAACATGACATGATCTGCTGGAGATGTCAGCTCCTTGGTCCTGCTGGAGACAGGAGGCAACAGACTTTTATTCCGTTTCAGTACCTGTCTGAGTAAGATCAGATCTAGCAATGCAACACCAAGTGAGAAAGCATGTTCCTGGGCTGCCATTGTGTGCCAAGAGGTGTTTAATTAGAGGAAAAGGAAGATGACTGTGTGTCCTTCTGTCTGATGCATAAGGTCACTGAAAAAAGGCAGAAGGAGAGGAGAGAAATGGAAGGCTTGCAGCTGCAGCTTTCCACTGGAGGCTGTCCACTGTCAACACTGGGACCTACTAATGGAGAGGTAAAACTTAGCTATTGTTTAATTCCCCCTAAAATTAACACAGACCCAGGGACTAGGTTGACCAAGCCAGGACGGAAAGGACGAGCTGCGTAACTGCACAGACAATTCATAATCAAAGAAGGATGAAAGACCGGGGTAGGGGTGTCCTATTGGCCTCCTGCTATTCAGAATAAAGGCTTGTAGTACTAGGAAAGCAGCGGTGGCAGCAACATTTGTAGGTGAGCCTTTTGTGGCTTCCCACCTGACACCCAAACAGGCCCCACAGATGGCCACCAGAGCCAGTTCCTCTCCTGACAAAGAAAGAAAGGATCTCTGCACTAGGCAAACGAGGCCCAACCTCTCTCTCACCTAGGAAGTCTTTGCTCCCCAGTGGGGCTTCCTCGGGGACTGAAGGAGGAAGAGGTTTAGAAGGCCCATCTTGGGTCACCCTTGGTGATGGACATTGGCAAGACCTTTCCCTCCCTTTCAATTCACGCCAGCAGGGCTCCCATCTGGGTGGAGAAAGCCAAACAGAAACAGCAAAGAAGCTCCCCCCACCCCACCCCTCAGCTGTGGGTGATATAAATCATGTTGCATGGGGATTTAGTGAGAGCTCCGAGACCCTGAACAGCTGCTGAGATGATATTTCTTCTGGCCTGGCTCTCGTGGAGAGGGCAGTTCTATTTATTTTATTTACCTATTTTACTACCTTTATAAGCCACCCAACTCCATGCCAAATACAAAATTTAAAGTGAAACAATACTCCAAATAGAAAAAAAATACCTGTCTGGTTCTTTGGCTCAGCTTTCTCCTTAAACACACCCTCGCTCAACTTCTCTTGTTAGAGCTTCCTCGGTCCAGACTGTTCATCCCATGCTTCTGGATTCTTCTGACCTTCCCTATCCAAAGGGGTACTTCTAGATTGCCAGTCAAAGAGAAAGCCTGGAGCACTGCTGGTCCAGCCTGAAGCTGGTTCCAGAGCAGAGAAGCTCTTGTGCCCCAGCTGGGTTCAAATTCCAGGGTTCAAATTCCTGGGCTAAATCCCCACTTTCCTTCCCTGCTGCCAAAATTGGTGGGAAAGGATTGTTTAGGCACTCGAGCCCTTTTCAACCTGTTTCAAGGCAACACTCCTAGTCCTGAAAAACCCCAAGGACATCGAGCCTAGGGGACGCTCTCCAGAGAAGGCAGGGGCAACCCATGTAATCCATTAGGAAGGTAAGCCGGCCAGGGGTGTCTGAAGAAACAGCTCAGTCCCAAGAGACCGAGGGAGGGCTCCTCTCCCAGGACCTGCCTTGTAGCAATCTGGCAGATCATGGAAGATTGGCACAAACTTTATTCTGCTGCCTAAACCAGCTGAAGCCCCACCAATGCCACTGCCAGAGCACCTCAAGCGCTTACACATCATTAATACTTTGTGTCTATACTTTTATTCTGTCTTAGTGTGGAATAACTAAACTAATTTACAAAAGGCCCCAAGGCCAAAGCAAGGCAAACTGACCCAGCTTCCTTGGGAAAAGAGTCAAGAGTCCACTCCAGCCAGGAACACCTCCCCCCGAAAGGCCTCCCATCTCTTTTTCTGCTAGGGAGAATGATGCTAGAAGCAGTGGTCCGGGGGGGGAGGGGGCTCGCAGGGCTGTTCTCCTTACACTGGACCTTTCTGGAGCATTGCCGGCCATTGCAGGTGGGATGGCACGCATTGTATTTCATAGTGGGCCCCGTCTACGTGGTATACGGAAGCTAAGGAGTAGCAGGAAGAAAGGAGAGTGACAGGGGTGGCCTGGTGCTCTCTCACCCGGCCAACGTCTGGAGGGATTTTCTCCGTCCAAGAGGCGAGAACTTGATTACATCCAGTTAGCTGCACGCTAAACTGATTAAGCAAGTGCCAGGCAAAGGAATCAGGTTAGCCAGAGGAGAGGAATGTCCCGAGAGCCTCTGCTAAGGAGAGCAGGGATGGGGCTGGAGCTGGGGCCAATGAACCCACAGGTCCCACACCAGGCCAGTCTGCTGCTACCCATACCACAGGCAGGCAGGGCCCGGCAGGGCCTCCCCACAGCAACAAAAGGGGGAGTTGCATCCAGAGCCACCTCCTTGCTCACGTCGAGACGCAGAAATGCACCAGCAGGTGCAACCTCTGGCGACACAAACGAGGGGCTGCTGGAAACCCCTCACTCTGGCTTCCCAGAAGGATACACGCAGGCCCATCCTCCTCAGAGATCAGAGATGCCCACCTTGGCTTTCAGCAACTAGCCTGCCTCTGGGGCCGGGTATGGGGGCTGAGCGCCAGAGCCAGAGCCAGAGCCAGAGCCAGAGCCAACCTCTGGAGGGGAAGGAAGGAGAGCAGGGAAGGCTGGAGACCAGGAGTGCAGCAGGCCAAAGCTCGGAAGACAAGGTGTCTGGGGAGCAAAGCTGCCGCTTAGATTTATCGCAGGTGGTGCCCGATTGTTCATACTAAAGCCATTACAGGATGATTAGAGAAAAAGGTGAAGCTCTGAGCCCGGGGAAAATCAATACAAACGTCTGGAGCAATTCTGCCATACCAGTGAAAGGGTTGTAGGTGGGGGGGCGGGGGGGGCAGAGGAAGCTACAGCCAGACCCAGAGGACGAGGGAGAGGGTTGCCCTCCAATGGCCCTAATCGGCCTTGGGGGCACCAAGGGCCTCAGCAGGTGCGGGTGAGGAGTGGTGCCTGCTGGGTTGAAGCCCACCCCCAGGAGCACCTGCCCCATGGCCCCCCTGCCGCCTCACCTTGTACAGCTTCAGGCTAGCCTCATGCCTGGAATTGCTGGTGTGAAGGCGCAGCTTCTCCAGGCTGTTGGTGTAATAATCACAGGCGTTGCACTTCAAGTGCACCGGGTTCCCAATCGCCACGCACTTGAGGCGCCACTCGTTGGCCTTTCCGCCCTCCCTGATGTGCGCCACCAGCTGGTACTTCTGCAGGTGCTTCTCAGTCTTGCAGTGCAGCTGAAAGTTGGCCTTGAGCTGTGTGCTGTAATGGCACAGCCGGCACTGGTAGGCCTCCCCCATGGCCCCCTTCCACTCCTCCTCGGGCAGGGCCCGCTCCGCATTCAGGTGCAGCCCCAGAAGGTCCAAGGTGTCAGTGGTGAACTTGTTGCACACGGCACACTGGAACAGCTTCAGTGAAGGGTCGCTGGTCTGGGCAAAGGTCTCCCCCAGGTTCATGAGCTCCTCGGACACCAGCTGCCCTCCCCCGAGCCGTGGGTCCAGAGGGATCTCTCCCCCCACTGTGCAGAAAGAGAAGAACGGCAGTCAGAGAGACTCCCCTGGCCAACTGCCCACTTCCAGGGGACCCTGGGCTCTCGGCTCGAGTCCGGCCCAGCTGGAGCGTGACTGGGTAGCCCCCACGTGCCTCCCCCACCAAGACGTAACCCACGAGCTCATGAAACGCATGCCTGCCCCACGTGCCCAGAACTTTGTTGGGCAGCAGGCTCTCTATTCCATGAGACTGAAGGGTGGGCTAAGGCTTGGGCTCAGGAGCCGAGACCATGCTGCCTTCACTCTAATTGGGACAGGGTGACAGAGTTTCCAAAGGGCACAAATAAACGTGAAATCAGAATAGCTCGAGTCATTTCAAAAATACCAAGGAGCTGCATAGCACTTTCAGACTAATTAAGGTAGCAGCAAAGTGTCACCATCTCTTCCTGTGTTCCTCTTGGCCCTTGGTGGCTTGATAGCATTCCACCCCACGGGGCTATTCAGCATCTCCTATGGCCGTGGCCCACAAAAACCTGCCACACAGTACAGGATGCCTGCTGTTTTGTTCTGTGGGATCATGCTAACATCCCCACATCTCTTCAAGTCTAATTTGTTTACTCTGTAGTTTCTGTCCTGGGCTTTATTCTATTCCCATCTAACAAATATCATAGTAGATTAAACACATGATGCAGCACTTTGCAATTTTGTTCCTCAGATGTATTCTCATTGCTTTTTGGACAGGTATCAGGGCATCCATCCTCTTGATACTGTACAAATTAGAACCATAATTCCCAGTGGGGAAATCCGCTGCGGTTTGCCACCAATTCGCTGCTCGTGCATGCCCAGTGCATGCCAAATGCACGCTGCATGCGTGCGCTTGTGCGGTGTGCATCAAATGAATGCTGCGTGCGCATGCCCAGTGTGTGCCAAATGCACACTTTGCACAGAAAAAGGACACTTCACAAGGTAAGTAGAACAACAAGGGGGGAACAGCTGTGCCGGGCTATTTAGAGTCGCTAAAAAGCAGGATTTTCTGCTTTCCAGCGAATATAAATTGCGCGGCACAGCTGATTGTCGGAAATACAACCTGTAGCTTTTTTTTTACTACCGGTTCTCCGAACTGATCGTTTTTATCACTACCAGTTCACCCGAACCAGTGTGAACTGGTAGGATTTCCCCAGTGGTAATTCCCCAATTGTGGGAAATAGGTCTGCTATCATCCACTGGTCAGAACCCACTTGAGTGCTGGGTCCAGTTCTAGGCACCAGCAGAGAAATTCAAACAATTTCAAGAAGGACAATGAGGACACTTAGGAGGAATTTCTAGAGCAAGAAGTGAGGAATTGGGTGTGCTCAGCCATAGGAGAAAGTGCCCGAGTGGACATAGCAGCATTCACCAAACTCTAAAGAGACATCAGCTCCTTCCACCCCACAGCAAAAGCAGGGAAGGGTAGTCTTAAATCACAGGGAGACAAGTTGCGGCTGAACATTAGGTGTAAAACTTTGGCTAAGAGCAATTTGAGGGCAGAGCACATCCCCAAGGAAAGGGGTCAAGAGCACTTGGGTGGCTGCTGCTGCTGCGGCTTTAATCTGGATACCTACATGAAACCCCTTTCCCAAACTGGAATCGGGCCAATGCGATGAGAGAGCCCTGGGCACCCCTGGGCTCTCCCACATCCCTAGCCAGTCTGTTCTCCAGAGAGGAGGGGGGAAAGCAAGTGGGGAGGTTCTCCCCACAGCCTGAGCAGCTTCATCGTCACATCCCAGATTTCAGAACTGCATGTCCACAGGAGACGCCATCTGTGGTACAACACAATTTGCATAGGAAAATGACACCACTGGGTCCTTCAAGGGACACTCGGTCTCTTCTGAAACAGCAAAATCTCTTAATCTAAAAGTTTCTACGAAAGTCCTTGCCACATGCACAATGACAAATAGGCACTTTTTTCTAGCCATGAAAATAAAGAACTCTGACAAGCTCTTTAATTAGGGGAACTCTTTCACTCAAATCTACCGAAAGCACTTGAAGCAAGTGCATCTCAAGCTGGATCTCCAGCCTTCCCATGACCAGTCATCACTCTTAATTACAATATTAAAATGCAGGCATTGGCAGTAATGTTTTCCTGCGAAGGAACTGGCCCTGTTATACGTGGGAGAAGCCCACCCGCTTAAACCTGCAGAAGAGCTGCTGCTGCTCCCTCCACTCTTGGGCCACAGCAGAACTTGGCCAACCAGCCTGAAAAGTCCAGGCCAAGCAAGTCTGCCTCCCCCCTGCCACAGCAGGAAAGGCTGGGCTGGCCAAGAGGGTGACCGAGTGGATGCTGGCACTAAGCACTAAGAAATGAAGCCAGGTGAACTTGGCAATCAGGTGCAGCGGGTCCGCTGCCTTTCTGGATTTCCAGAAGACCCTCACCCCTCTCATCAAGACCTCTAATGGCACAAACTTAGAAGGGTCTTGTGCTTTTGGCTTACGGTAAGAGACTGCATGCAGAGGAAGCCCCGTCTCTCCTTCTCCCCTAACCCCAGCAGCCTTCAAGTACGCCTGCTACCCCAGACTGGAGGGGAACTGAGGAGCAGAGGGGCCTTGTCACCATCCCGTGCCCACACAGGCCACTTCCTACTGAGGGCAGGTGCTGCTAGGAGGGCTGGACAGAAAGTCGGCCCCTTCCTCTCCCATTACACCAAAAAACACCTGGACATCTCACCTAGGGATGGGGCCACTGAGGCCATGGTGTTGGTGGGCTCCACCTGGAAATTGCTGCCTGTCAGGAACTGCGCCTCGGAGGCTGGGCTGTTGTCCATCTTCAGGTTCTGGGCCAGGTAGTACTGGTAGAGTTCAGCTTCGGCGGGCAGGCTGCCCAGGCCCAGGTGGCGGCTGGGCTGCACCTGGCTCATGTTCTGCTGGAGCAGCACCATGTTGTGCATGTGCTTCTCACTGGTCATGTGGATACGGAGGTTCCTGGCGACATTGGTCTCATAGTCACACACCTCACATCGCCAGGTAGGTTTACTTTTTGGTTTGGTGGGGGAGGGGACCCCACAGCCACTACCAATACTGGTGGTGGCTGCCGTGGTCACGGCCACGGCCCCCGCAGCATGGCTGAAGCCTTGCTCTCCGCTGCCATTCTGCAGGTTCTGCATGTTATTGAGATGCTTGTCTGACTGCATGTGGATGCTGAGGTTGCCTTTGGTCGTGGTTGAGTAGTTACAGACCTCGCAGCGGAAAGGCTTGTAGCCGCAGGTATAGCTCTCGCCCCGGGCGAGCCGAGGGTGCAGCTGCCCTGACTGGCAGAAGGTGCAGGTCCCTCCTGGCTCGGGGTGCTTTTCCTTCATGTGGGCCTCCAGCGTCTGCTGGTACTTATAGTGCCAGTTGCACTTGGGGCACTTGAGGGTCTTGCAGGAGTTGCGCGAGTGCATCATGGTCATGTGGCCCCCCAGGGAGCGCGAGGACCCCAGGACGGTGTCACACTTGGGGCACTCCACCCCTCCCCCCAAGGGGCACTCCTCGCCCCCCAGCTCACAGAGGGGTCCTCCGTGCTGGTGGTGGGAGGCGCAGAGCCCGTCCTCCCCTTCGAGGCTCTCACTTGGTTCTGGGCCCGGGGCATCGTCTCTGTTGGCACTTTCCTCACTCACGTCCAGCCTCTGGCTGCCCTCACTATTAAAGCTCAAACAACTCCTCCTCTTTGTACCATCAAAGACAAAGGAAGAAGCAGAAGGAGAAGGAGAAGAAGCCAAGCCCCTTGACACCGCCTGAAGCACGTTAGGCATTAAGGGAGATATGCTTTGGTTTGAGAGAGCAAGATCCTTCAGGCTGCTGTCACTGCTTGCCGTCAACCCTGGCTCAGCAGTGGCAGGAAGTTTCTCCTCCAGATCCTGCTCCAGTCTGTGTGGAAACAGCCCTTTGCCACCCCCACCAGCTCCTTCCTCCTCCTCCTCCTTCACTTCCTCCTCCTCCTCCCCAGCCAATTCTGCCTTCGCCAAGAGGCTGCCCTGCGCATCACTGCTGGCCCTCCGTGGGCCTTTCCCTTCGGAGGAGGCAGAAGGGCTGGAAGTGGGGGCAGCCAGGGGAATTGAGGTAATTGGGGTCTTCAGAGCTGAGCTCGTCAGCCCCCCCAGGTTTAAGAGGCCCCCCGGGGCTAAGAGGTCTGCTGTCTGGGGCTGGTCGCTTGCTCTGGCAACCCCAATCTGGGAGCCCCCCTCCCCTTCCACGTGAATCCCACTGAATTTGCCATAGAAACTGTGTCCAGGGCTTATGAGGTCAGTTGCGGAAACTAAAGGGTGTGAAAAGTTTTTGTTTTTTGGTTCCAGAAAGCTTACAAGGGGCTCCTTGTCTTTGCCTATCCCTTGGATGATTGCGGAGATGTTCTTATTGCTAAGAATTTTCCGCTCCTCCTCGCTCAGAGTTAGCCGATGATCATGTACTGCGTGGGTCACAAACGAGCGGACAAAGCCGAAGGAGAGCTTGCACAAGAAACACATCAGGATGGGCTTCCTCTTCCCGTAGAGTACAAAGCTATCAAATTTGGACATGTCCACATTGTTGGGAACATCTTTGGATACGCAGGAACTTTTGGCAGAACCATCGCTGTTCAGGTAATCCCTGTTGCTTCTGTGGCGCACATCAAAGACACGGAAGCTGTGCAGGACAGGGCTGACCCCCACCAGGCCGGAGGTGCTGGGAAAGGCCTCATCTGAGCCCTCAAACCACTTCCCAAAGGAGGAGGCGATGTGGAAAGTGTTGATGATCTGCGGATAGACTTGGGGTACGGCTGCAGCAGACTCCCCTGACTTGACAAGAGCAGAGTTTGCCAGCAGGGGTGGGAGCCCCCCACTGCCTTGGCTCAGCTGACTGAGACTTTCTACAATGTATGCTGAGCCATCTGGTTGGTAGACAATCTCTCCGGCCAAATTCTCGATATCACTCTCCTCCTCCTCCTCCCCCTCCCCCTCCTCCTCCTCCTCGCCAGTGTCGCTCCCGCAGTCCTCTTGCGGGGGGAGCAGACGATGGGCACTGGGACAGGGGGGCTCCATGTAGGTCTGTAAACTGGCAAATGAGGCTGTGAAGTCGTTACAGCTGACCTCCTTGCTGTTGGGCTCAGGGCTGCAAGCAGAGGCTGCTGCACTTCCTGGCGAGCGCTCACAGAAGGAAGCCCGCTCATTGCCTAGCTGGCCTGCTGCGGTGGATTCTGTGTCATCGGGTGCAGTGAGGAGGTGGGGAGCACTGCCAAACTCAGTCCACTGCTGGTGCTGAGGCCCAGCACCCCCAAGGTCCTTGCCCAGGATGACCGGCAAATCACAGCCTTCCATCATCAGCCCTGCAGCCAGTGTTCATCGCTCCTGGCACGGCCGGGTCCTAAAAGTGGGCAGGGGGAGAGACAAAGAAAGAAGCTTGTCAGCCAGGCCTGGCCACTCCACGTACCCAGCCCATCTTGCCCCCAAAAACAACTCGTCTGCCCCCACTGCCAGCTCTTGGCAGTTCACCAGGGAGCCAGAAAAGGAGGCACAGAAGGAAGCGGGCAGTCTCCATTTCCTGCAAGAAGCCCCCCACCCTCCTTCAGAGTCTCTCAAGGGCTAAATCAAGAATGTCTCTAAGCTGATGGTTGGGAGACCATCCATTCAGTGATTCCCTCATCCAGCAAGAGTTTCCTCCTTCTCACTCCAAGGGTGTGTGTGTCTAAAAGACTCTTCTGAAATCCACAGCCCTGACTAGCCCCATAATGCCTATTGAGTCCATTCTCAGGCACCTTCAGCCATGCAGAGATCCAAGCAGGAGCTACCCACTCCAATTTGAGCTCTGCAGGACAGGTAAAGCCTCCCAGGACCAGCCCTGCCCCTCATCCGAAACTCTCAGGCTCCATTAGGTCCACAGGAGGGCCTGGTCCAGCTGGAGAGGTGAGGAGGCCAGAGGCGGCTCTCAGCTCAACAGCCATGAGTCTGCAAGAGGCAGCCGGGGAAGTGGGGCGAGGGCCATCCACTAACCCATCTTGTCTTGCATTTCCCACTAGGGCCAAGGGAGCAGGGAAGCTGTCCTCGGCAGCAGGAGGGTGGACGTCTGGTTGGAAGCAAAGACAGTGGGGGGCAGGGGAATGGGAACAATGACCCCTCTCACTTTGAGAGCTACTTAATGGGTTTGAAGGCTTTTTCTTCAATGGCTTTTAACTTATATTTTTGCTACTTCTCTATAGTGCTTCTGTGTGTATATCTGTGTGCACACACACTTTTCATCTAGGTGCGACTGACCAATTCGAGATGTGAAGCCAGAGGGCCCAAGGCTGCTTCCCGGCACAGCCGAGGCCACAGATGCCTGACTGACAGGGGGCTGGCAGGGCGGAGGAGGAGGCAGGGGAGTGGGTTAACCGCCTGATTGCAAAATCAATGTCATAAATGCTTGGTAAGTTACAGGAACAAGCGGGAAGAGGAGGCCGCGATTGATAAAGGGCTGCAGCTTTGATGCTGCACTGGGGACTTGTTTATCGACAGACAGGCCGATCTCCCCTGCAGGCCAGGCCAGGCCAGGCCAGGCAAGCCAGAAAATGCTTCCCAATTAATTGGGGCTCTCTGGCCACCCTCCCTGCTCCGCCAGGGCCAGGCAAAGCCCTTCAGTCACCACAGAAGCCACGCTCTGCCAGCACACACACACACACACTTGGCCTGCACCCAGGATTATGCCAAGGGTATCCGGCCCTGGATTCCAGATCCCATGCATTGTTCCAGGCATCCCCCACTCCTCCCCTGCAGTCGTTAAGGAAAGGTAGCTCTTATTCAAGGAGGCAGGTCGATCAGCTCACTGTCTGTAAACATGTTTCCCGTAAAATCAATGATGTTCAGTTAGAGAGCACCGAGACTGGGAACCCCCCAGCCTTCTGCCCAGCCCCTGCTTGGCAGCGCCCTCTTATCCCAAAGTGCCCCACACCCACACCCACACCCACACCATGGTGCTCCTGCAACAAGGTCCTTCTGCTTGGAGCGCTCCAGTTCTCTGGGAGGCTCCTGGATGAGAGCTGAAGGGCCATTTCCAGCCATGCCTAGAACAGGAGCCAAGAGAGAATCAAGGGCAGCGCCAAGGCCGAGCAGATTCACTCTTTTAGTGTTGAATTTATACCCTGCCTTTCTGTTTATTTCAAAACTTTTATTTCCATAACAACATAAGTATTTCTTAATGTTCGCCCTACTAGTACTGCAATAATTATCATGATAATGACAATGATAATAATGGGGCTCCCCTTGGGGTGCACCCAGAGGCTACAGTTAGTCCAGAATGCGGCCGCGCGGGGGATTATGGGAGCGATGGGGCACTCACATATGACACCTCTCCTGCGCGAGCTGCACTGGCTTCCTGTGGTCTTCCGGGTGCGCTTCAAGGTGTTGGTGACCATCTTTAAAGCGCTCCATGGCTTAGGGCCGGGGTATCTGCGAGACCGCCTTCTGCCGCCAATAGCCTCCCACCGACCGGTTCGCTTGCACAGAGAGGGCCTCCTCAGCGTGCCATCGGCCAGACAGTGCCGGCTGGCAACTCCCAGGGGGAGAGCCTTCTCTGTGGCAGCACCTGCCCTCTGGAATGACCTACCCCCTGAGATACACACAATATCAGACCTCCGGACTTTTTGTCGAGCCCTGAAAACACACCTATTCCATCTAGCCGGGCTGGCTTGATCCCATCCTCTCAGTTTTAATTGAATTCGGTTTTAATTGGGTTGTTTTTAAATCTTGGGCCAAAATTATTTAATTGTTTTTTAAACTGTTTTTAAATTTTATATGCAATGTTTTATCTCGGCTGTACACCGCCCTGAGTCCTGCAGGAGAAGGGCGGTATAGAAATGAAAATAAATAAATAAATAAATAAATAAATAATAAAGATAATAATAATAATAATAATTTACATCTTGTGGGTGATATCTGTAACATTATCAAACATTCATATCTGCCCATCCTAGGTCTCTGGGAAAGCAGACAAAAATGCCAGATCCAGTCTGAACATCATCATCATAATCATCATCATTATTAATACTGTATTATAATTAATAATACATCAAGAAGTTGCGGCTTCCTGCAATAACACCAGCGGAACTGCAAAAAACTGCTTTCCTCGGAACATTGTACATTTGAAGATACTTGGTTAATACCTAGGATATTGGCAGCAACCTGTATCAACCATCAGCACCAGTCAATTATATTTGTGATACAGTTTTAAATGTTCAGTTGACTGAGTTTCATGTTTAATGAATAAACTATATAATAATAATAATAATAACCCCCTAAGCAGGGAGTTGGACTAGAAGACCTCCAAGGTCCCTTCCAAATGTTATTCTATTCTATTCTATTCTATTCTATTCTATTCTATTCTATTCTTCTTCATAATAATAATAATAATAATCATAATCATAATCATCATAATAATAGCTGCTTAGGTACATGGAAATTTTGAACTTATTAGACCTGAATATCCTGACTTTGCAAAAAAAAAAAAAAAACACCACCCTAATCAGAACTGCCCATATACTCAGATAGCTCTTAGGTCCTTGGCTAGGACTTGAATTGTTACCGGTCCCAGACTGTGAATCGAATTGAAGATTGAAATAATTAATAACAACAACAAACACAACAAGCAATAATAATTCAGTATCACTACTATTTGTCATTGCACTTTTTCCTCTGTCAATGATGCTGAATGATGCTGGAGGATGCAAAGTCTCCAATATGCCGTTACTCAGGTTACTGTCAGGAATCCCTAGCACCCACTTTCAGGCCCTATTTGGTTCCCCTCGGGCTCATTTGGTCTTCCTTTTGAGCTCGGGCCCTGGCTGCACACGCGCATGCGCGCACACACACACAGAGCCTTCTTTTGGCTGCCAGGGAAGGAAGCTCAGGGTTAACAGAAGCTGACCACAGAGGCATGGCTGTTAAGGCAATCGATATGACCAAGATATTAAAGCAGCATAAGCTGCATTATTGATTGCCAAGCAGATGATAAAACTGTTTATACGGATAATTGCAAATCTCCTGAAAGAGCACCCCTTGCAAGAAGGCAATCTGGCCTGAGAGCAGAGGTGGCCAAAGCCCTCCTCCCACCGTGGCTCCAGAGTGCCAGGCTCTAGATAGACAACTTTGCCCAGCCTTTCTCCACGGGCCCTCAAGGCCTCCACTCTGAGGGAGGGGCTGGGAACAGGAGTTGGCAGGGGCTGGTAGAAGGATAATTAGAAGGATAAATAAAGCTCCTGGTAGATCACTAGGGACTGGCACTAGATTACCAACCAGCCCTGCCCTCTCACTTAGCTGGTGGGGCAGATCTGTCTGTTCTGCCCCCATCTTCCAGCCTCTTTGGCTCCTCCTCTGGCACCAGCTGCCAGGTCTCTAGCTGAGTCAGCACAAAGAGGGGGCTGGAGGTAGACAAAATCTCCCAGGGTGCCAATCGCAGAAGGGACACAGCGCCACTTGCTGAACGCCCAGCTGCTGGGTTTGGGGAAGGATCCTGGCTGCAGCCCCGGGTTAACTCAATAGGTCACAAGGGGTCCATGTGGGAGAAGAGCCATCAAAGCAGCCGCTTCAGCCCAATCCTGCAGCTTGCTTAGACCAGCTCCTGCAGCGGCTATTTCTCCCTAAGAAACCTCATTCCATGGATCGAGGACCCTCTGACCAGCCCCTGGGCTGGCTCTTCCCTTCCTGGCTCACTGCCAAAAGGGACCTGGAACCTGTCAGGGAGCTTGTGCTGCCAGATCCAGCCCTGCTGAGGCCTCTGGGAAGCCCACCCACCTCCCTTTCCCTTTAGTCCAAATATTCGTTCCAGTTCAGATGCTGCGACTACCTTGCCTGCTTCAAAGGTCTCTCAAAGCAGCCCCCAAGGGTTCCCTGCGAAGGGCTGCCCTGGTTTCCTGTTTGAGAGAGGGATCTCTAGTGGCTTAAACCGTCTCCTTGATCTCAGCAACCACATCCTGCTGGGGAAATTACGCATTCAGAAGTAAGAGCAGAATCCTACATCATGATTAAATCTATAAATACATCTGTACCTTGAACAAATGCCACAGAAACCTCTGCGTGAACACCGATTCTCCCAGCCAAGTTCAAAGAGACAACGGAAGCTCTGCCTGCAACTCTCTTCCTCCTGGGATGGCCTCTGAATGAAGGCTCTCGTGGAGCCCTTCACATTTCTCTCTGGGTGAAAACCTTACGTGCCCAGCAGGAGTAAAATGGCACAGTCACTTGGGACACACCTGCATTCCTCACTTTTCTATCCAGGCATGGCTCTAGAATGTTCCTCTAGGTCAAGAACCTGATTGACAGTAATTAAGAAAAAAGACCGAAGCAGCCCCTCTGGTGCATTTGGCTGACCTCACCCAAATAGAGCCGGCTTCTTGGTCCCTTGGGAGGACCGTTACAACAGGGGAGGCGCCTCCGCAAAGCAGCCGAAACTTCCCTGAGCATCATCCTTCGAGCAGAGCCTAGGCAGACCAAGAGCTTCCCCCTGGCCAGACCCTCCCCGAGTCCACAACTCTCCGGCTTCTTGAGATAAAGGATGACTGGTCATCTCCTGTGCCATCTTCTAGCATTTCAAGCTGGGGGGCATGGGGGTGGGGGCAATCCAGTCTGGTGGAGATGATTGGACTTGTACAGCCCATGCTTAATGAATGACCACCGAATTCTCTCTCAGAGAGCTAATAATCCTTGAGCTCCTCCAGCTTAGTTCTCCACATAAAGGCGAAGCAGGGCTTGGGCTCGATGGCTTGATAGCCAATACATGAGGCAGCTGCTAAAGAAGAACTTTCTGTAGCTGTCCAAACCCACCTTAACAGAAGAGAGGCCTAGCTTTTTCCCCAGAAGAACTCTCCAGATTAGGCACACACAACTGCACTGTCCCTCTCCTACTCTGGGAATGGCAACCTCAGCTCTTAGCCAGGCCCAAAACCTTCTGCCACCAATCGGCCCATTCCGGACTCCTGTGAATTGAGAGCAAGAGGAGAGGCAGCAAACGAACGGGACAAAAAGAAAGAAGGTGCGCCATGCCTACTTTCAGTTCAGACTTCACTCACTGCTGGAGGAGCCCTGAGGAGGGTGGTCCCCAGTCCAAGTAACATGGACTCAAACCCATGTAGCTGGGTGTAGCCTCCCTTCAGTCCTGCTTGGCTGACATCTTTTCAGCAGGAGGGCCGCTGAGCAGGGCTCTGGGCTGACCTTTGCTGGCAATCTTCGAACTTTTCATGTAAAGTGATCTAATGCTAGGCAGAGCAATTAGCACCACAGCAGTAATTGCAGCTTCTAACAAAGCCAGGCCAAGACAGCAAACCTTCTCTGGAGGGTCTGCTGGGGACCAGTTTGCACACACTAAGGCATCTACTGGCATTCAAAAGGATAGACTCAGCAACATTTTTGCAAGACACTAGCACTTTCTAATTGCTTAATTAAAGGAAGTTGACAAAATGGAGACTCTGAAGGCATTCAGGGCCACCCCTTCTTTCATAAAGCCACCAGAGCAGCAAGTGGAAGCCCGAAGACAGAGAGCCATCCCAAAAAATGAAAGCTAATCATGCCCACTTGCACTACAAGGACATCTGCTGGCAAATGCAGAACAATGGGGTTGCTGAAGACACTTTGTGGCCCAATGCAGCTGCAGCTGACCACACAAGCGGTCCATCTCGACCACGAGGGTTTAATCTCTCACTGAAAGAAACATGGCAGTCAGCCACTGACTGCTCCCTGAGAACTAAAGTAAATGTGAGAAGCCAAGATTTATTCCTAGAAGGAACATGTTTTTTCTCATAGGTTCCAATTTGATTTTTGGAACCAGCACTGTTTACAACTTACAAAAGAAGGAATTATTTGAAGCCTCTCGTTGCCATTCTAAGAAAGAAACCAGAACAGTGTATTTCTCATGGCTCTTTTCGGCCCAACATCTTTGCAACATCTCTGGGCAGCATCTGGGATATTTCGGAAGATCTGGCTGCGGGAGGCGAATCCAGCATTGCTCAGAGGTTCCAGACTTGTGTGCAACCCTGCATGTCACGTGCAGCAATCTATCAACCTCAATAGTGCTGTCCCAAAGATGCTTTTCAAAAGTCAACTGGACTTTCTTACTTTTTTTCCTTGCACTGAAGAAACATCTTGGATGAGAAACAAGAAAGTCCACTTGCCTTTTGGGACAACCATGGTCTGGATGATTGAAATGGACACTCAACAGTGCTGGTTATCCAGGTGGATCAGATTTTTGACCTACACATAAAACAAAGAGCAGCCCTCTTCTAGCCAAATCTTCACATCCCAAGAGAGAAAGCCCCAAGCCAAGTTCATCCGTGGCTACAAGCTCGGCATCTCTCTTTCCAGCAGAAGAGTGCTAATATAAGGCCTGTCCCTTTCTCTGGGGAGAACACATTCCCTCCAGGGCTGTTTCTGCCCCACACAAGTCCCCCATCCCTCACAGAGCAATTCTGGGGGGTGTACAATTAAGATATAAAAACATAAAACAGAATTTTTAAAAGGACCAGGCTCAATAAAGGATCATTCATAGAACAATCTAGCATTTATTTCCACAACCATTGTGCAGACACAGGACTGCACACCCTCCACCCTACATAGGTACAAACAGCACAGCTGGTGTGGAAGGCAGGAGAGAGTCCTCCCTACCGCAGGCTCTAGATGGCTTCAAATTAGCCCTTTCCTTGCATGAGGAGGCACGCTCTCCACCAGACAATACTTAGCTGGCAGGAATCATTCCTGGGCTTGGGAAGATCTCCCACAGATATCTCTCGAAAGCAGCACATTATTTGGAGGTACTTATAGTTGGTGTGGATGTAAATGGGTTTCTTCTCCCGACTTCCCCATGCATAGATTGAGGTGTAAATATGAACCAGTGGCCGAATGTTCTTCTCAAATTCAAAATGAAGAATGACTTCCTAGGAAGAAGAGAGGACCTCTTCTTCCCACTTCCCCCGGCTGCACTGGCTCCTTGGCTCTCCTGATGACTCCCTTGGATACCCTTTCTTTGAGCCACAGATGCTCAGGAAAGAAAATATCGAAAATACCGTCTTGGGAATTGGAAATTTCCAATTTTCCAAGATAAGTCAATACCTGTTCTTCTAACAAGGAAGAAAACTGCAAGAGGTGTGGGGGGGGGGGAGGCTAATCCACATCCCAGACTGCCCAGGGAAATACCTGCCCAGTCGTAGGGATGTGGCAGCCCCTGGGAGAAGACCGCATCCCATAGCCCAGGAAAGGGAGTCCCAGCTGGCCTCCAGGAATCCAAGCGCTGGGGCTAGGAGGCAGCACCGCAGCCGTGCAGGGCCTGGGCAGTCGGCATCAAGTGTCAGTCAGGAAATTGCTATTGGCTTCTCAATAAGCAGGAGGGCCAGCGGAGGTTTCCCCCACATTGCTGAGGCTCGCTAAGACTCAATACAGCTTATTGATACCAACGTCGCCTGTAATCTCGGCCCTTGGTGCTTCCCTGCAGAAGACAAGCTCTGCATGATCTCAGCCCCAAACCAGGGACATTCCTCCCTTCCAGGAGCCAAGCAACCCTGGGGAAGCAGGGGCAGTCTTTCTGCTGATACTGAGGGGGCTCCAGTTGGAGCCACTGCTGCACCTCACTTGGGGAGCAGCCTTCAGCCAGCAAAGCCTTCGCTGGGATCTTTGCCATGGGAAACCCCCCCCCAAAAAAAAAACCTGAAAAGAAGCAGTTTCAAAACTGGGCCGGGGAGGGTCCCCTCTACTGCCAGGGCAGGGCTGGAACAAAGATGGACAGCTGAGAATGGCAATCCTTGGGGGTGGGGGTGACTCAATGGGGCATTCTCCCCTCTCTGAGCATGCTCATCCCCCAGGAGGCCCACTGCCCTTTCTGGATCCCTGCAATGTTGACCTGCACCCTACACGCCTGGCCAAGAAGAGAAGTCGTCTGCTGAGATCCCCGAGTTCTGTCCAAAACCCTTCCCAGGAGCATGAAGTTTATCTAAAAGGCTCCCTGGGGTGAGAGGGCAGGGCCACCCCCCTGGAAGGCCTGGTTTTATCCCGCCTGTGCTGCAAGGCTCTCGCCTTCTGTCTTTCCCAGGTAACTGGGAGGTTGTAATTGGTGAGGCAGGCGATTAGAAATATCGGCAGCTTCTAAGTAAGACTTTAATTTACTGGCAGATCAATAGCACTAGGGTTATATTGGCAAAATGTCTACAACTCTATTGACTCCCACAATTCCTCTTATCAATTTATCAGAAATCTGGAGGCCAGAAGATCTTGTCTGAAGTAAAAGGCTAGGAGGAAATGGGCTGCCCACGGCCAACCCCAAACGTCTTTGCTGGTAAATGTACCAGCCACCATCCTGGGAAGGAGGGAGGAAGGGAGAGCAGTTGAACCCTTCCATCGCTGAGGCACACTTGCTGTCGACACAGGAAAGCCATTCCTATTCCAACAAATTCCCAGATAACAAAGGATCCGCAAGGTGAAATGTATGTCTTCATCAATTCAGGATAAGGGCTACTCCTCCTTCTTGGGCTGAAGGGTCCAACCACGAAGGAATGCCGTTCCTCTGGGAAAGCTCTTTGGCAGCTCCAGGAGGGAGGCTGCGGGTACCAGCCCAGAAGCCCCAGGCCAAGTCAGGGTAAAAGGCTTCTAAGGCTGTCATCCCACAGCACCTAGGAAAACACAGAGGGCCGTCTCTACAGTTCCAGGAAGGGAGAAGCAGCCCTGCTAGCTCCTGCCTTTCCAGGGTAAAACCTAAAGCCCTTTCCTGTCAGCTTTGCAGTCTGATGAGACAGGGCAAACCCTGACGACAGGCCCAAGGCTCAACCCCACCCCCACCCTCGAGCTAGCCTTTGCCAAGGAATCCGCTCACCCTGCCCTCCAGCAGCTGCCACAAGAGGGAGGGGGAGGAGGCCAAGATTAAACATCTTCTCCAACTTGTGTGATAGGAAAACTTTTCTGCCCCCGCCCCCCCCCCCCCCCAGTTCTAACAACACCAGGTCCAAAGTGGCAAATCAGAAATCTCAAGTACTTTCCAAAGCTATTTGGTCAACAGCTCCCTCCCTTGGCTCTCCCTCCCCAGTTGATGGGCATTGGCATCCAAATGCTGTCACCAGGCTGGATTACAGGTCCTTTATGACCAGGACCCTGCTGGGTCTCTCAGCCCTCCTCCCCAAGCAGGGAGTCTGAAAACCCCCAACCAGGCCACAGATGACCAGGTGCTTTCGCTGCCCTTCCTGAAGGGGCTGGGGATCAACAAAAGGGGGGCAGGTGTTCTGGCCAAATGTTTTTGCTGAGGTAGCAGCCAGAACACCCAGCCATGCCAACTGGGTCAAACTTTTGACATTTGCCAGGATTCAGACATGGGGGGGGAGGCTGTTGCCTTTCTAGACCCCTCAAGAGAGGCAGGAGAGAAGGGAGATGGGTCTGGAGTTGCTCTGGTCTTTCAGAAGATGACCCTGGCCCTAAATTACTAAGGGCAAAGTTGGGAGCAATGGGACTGGGCACATCACTGGGATCCCTTTGGTGGATCCCAGTGTCATTGCAGCCACCCAAATCCCAGAGCGCGCCTGGGAACTGCCTCATGATGCCCACAAGCAGCCTTGAAGCCCTGGGTGGGAAGGAGCTGCTGTTTTGGTAGCAGAAGTGGGGAGTGGGAGGAGAAACCCACCTCTCTTCAAGGTTGCTACCACAGGCTGCCTTCCGGCTACGGACCCAAGGGCTGAGTCACAAGGGTCTTCCATTGTCCTCCTGGCCATCGGGATGGAAGTCGGGAATGCATGAATTTCCCACCAGCCATCTATAGGTCAAGGGGTGAGCTGGTGACAGCCGCATCCATTCATCTGGCAGGCCACAGGAGACCAAGCAGCAGTAGCTCACCACTGGAGAAGAACCCAGGAGTCTGGCTCCCACAACTCTCCCCATCTCAAGGCTTCCCAAGAAGGTCCACAGCCCCCAAGCTGGCTGTCTTGGTTCGGTTCGGCGGGTCCCTCCAGAACATGCACAGGGCTATACAGTCCCCCTCACAACCTGAACCAAAGGGGCAAGCGCGAAGAATTTGGCCCCATCCAGCCAGGACCTCCATGGCCTTCTGCCTTCTTTGAAATACAGATTTGAACTTTTCACCTGATGGATGTCCACAGCTACAGCCCCCTTGTCCCAGCAGGGATCTGGAGCCATGGGGACTCTTCCCATTCTGTCAGGAGACCCCATCCTCAAATTTGCAAAGGTGAAGGTCAAGAGACCAAGAGTCATTTGAGGGGGGGATTCACTTAGTCCCCATCCTGCTGGAGAGACAGATAAGAGCCACCAAGACAAAGGAAGGCAGCTCCCATAAACAATGCTCCATTTATCGTCACCCCCAGCTTCCGTTCTTGCAAGTGGAAGAGAGCCGCGCCGGCAAACTGTACAGTGGCTGCAGCCAGAAAACCCATCAGCTCAAGATGCCTGACAAAGGCGGCAGGTGAGAGGCCCCTCAGCTCTCAGAGAGAGAGACCTAGGCTGGGCCCTGCCTGCAGACCCGGTGGAAGCAGGGCTGCCACTGGGGGTAGGGGGGTGGGCCTTCTGCAGCACTGGGAGACAGTCACTTCTCCTTCTTCCAAGCAGCCTCAAAGCAAGCAAGAGGCAGCCTGCTGGGTTCAGAAAAGGGCCCAGAAGGAGAGCCCAAGGCTTTCCCAGGACTGAGCGGTTGCCGCTAGCAGGAAAGGAAGTTCAGGAGGAGGAGAACCTCCCTGCACTGCCATGAGAGAGGCAGAGCAGCCACACAAGCATTCTGAGTCCCGCTCCTGCCCACGGGGCCTTCCCAAAGGAGAAGCAGAGCCCCAGGCACACGCACACGCACCCTCCGCCAGGTAGCCAGCTTCCCTCCCTCTGGAATGGAGCCAGCCAGCCCAGCTGCCGAGGAATGCAGCAGGGCAGCTCTGCACTTCCAGCTCTCCCTGGTCCCCTCGGCTGCCAGACAAGAAAGACAACCAGAGGTGGGGGAGGGGGCAAGGGGGGCTCACTTCCCCAGGAGGCCCTGGCAGCCCCTGGCCGGCCAGCCACGCTCCGAGCAAGAGAGGGCCAAGTGGAGGCAGGGTCTATGAAGCAGGGACCCCTTTCTAGCCCGCTGGCTGGGAGGCTGGTAGCCCCTCCACTCACTGAGGCGCCCGGGGGGGGAGGAGCAGCAGCTAGCCCCTCCTCCTCCCAGCCACAGCCCGACCTTCGCTTCACAGAAAAACGCACTTAAACAAAGGGCCTGACGTTGAAAAAGACGGGACACGTGCAAAGGCTGGAGCCAGAATTTGGGCAGAAATGGGCCCTCCTCACTTCACTTCACACACACACACACACACACACACACACACACCATCTGCAAACCACAAGAGATCCGCACAGTGACTGTGATGAGGATTGGAAAGGGCCACTGAGGGCCCACTAGGGCCCCCCACCTCGCTTTGACCTTGTTAGTGAAGAGCAGGCCCAGCCGGTCTCGCCAACTCCTCCCAAGTTTTCTGGCCACTCAGCAAAAATCTACTGTCCTATATTTTAGAACTATTATTCTCTATATGAAAAGAATAAACCAGAAGAAAAGTGAACCCGACTAAGAGCAAATTCCTCTTATATACTTACGTACAAATTAACATAAAAATTATTTCTGAAAATTTATTTCTTCATTCTTGTAGCCACAAGAATGAAGAAACGGATTTTCAGAAATAATTCTTATGTTAATTTTTAGAAAACCAAGCAAAATGCATCCAATTGAAAGAAATAGCCCATGTTTATTTGGAAGAAGCACACAGCTGTGCTTCTCCTTGAAACATCATACACATTTTTTAGTTTTTTAGTTTTTTAGCTTTTAATCTGTCAATGGGTTTTAATTCAAATTGTTTTAAATTTGGGCCAAAGTATGTAATTCTTTTAATAATTTTAAATTTTGTATTGGTATGTGTTTTAGTTCTGGCTGTGCACCGCCCTGAGTCCACTAGGAGAAGGGTGGTATACAAATTGAATAAAATAAATAAATAAATAAATAAATAAATAAATGTCACTTGATCAGTGAACCCTTCAAACTGGACCCTCTTGGAAGCCCTCGAGGAAATAGAAAGAAAACGCTTCGTTTGCAACTGCCCAGCGACAGGCCTGCCACGTTTAGGCATCTCAACATAAAGCAGACAAGGCTCCACTCAGCCATTACTGTGTACACAGCTCCAGGGCAAGGGCTTGCCTGGGATCAGCTTCACCAGCAGCAGGAGGGAAGAGCAATCCAGGACCAAAGCACCCACCCCAGGCCCAGGCCTGGAACCCAGACTCCAGCACTGATGACCAAAGTCAGCTGGAGGGCCATCATTCCTGGGCAGAGGGAAAAAAGGGCAGGGATGCTCCCTGAGGACACAGCAAGGTATTTCCCCTCCAAGAACAGGACACGCTGGGAAGTCCAAGCACACAAAGATGAAGGCGACCGAAGACAACAAGGGCAGCAGCAAAATCCTGAGCAAGAAGATAGGGGAGGATCTGGAGCCTTGGGCCCTCCCCACCAGTCTTGCTCATGAGAGGGACAATGCAGCGGGGGGGGGGGGAGTCATCCTTCCTAACACACACACACCCCATTTCTCCCACAGCTACGGCCGAGTGGTCACTTGAACTTGACAGAGACAAGAAGAGGAGCCCTCTGACCTCCTTCTCCTGCTGGACAAGATGACTCGGAGACCCTCCTTAGCCATTTTCACTCCCAGCAACTGCAGCCAGTGCACTGGGGGAGGAGGAGGAGGAGAGCCAGCTGGAGGAAGAGAAACCAGCCTTTCTTCAGAGCTGCAGGAAATAAAGTGAAAAGCACTAATTAACTCAGCAGCAAGTTGCTACTATTTGCATACAAATGCAGCCACATATCACAGCTAACAAGCTAGGACAAGGCAAGCAATTAACATATGCAAATCCACCCTGGACAGCAGCTTCAGGGAGGGTCAATGAAAGGGGGCAGAGGAGAGCCCCAGTCTACGCAAACAGCCACCACAAGCGGGCCAAGCACAAGGGAGCCCAACACAAACTTACTAGAGCCGGCTGAGCCCCAGCGCCTTCCTCTTGCCCGCCCGCCCGCCCACCCGGCTCAGTGGAACCAACTAGCCAGGCTACTCCACTGAAACAGGAAAGGCAAGACCAGGCACGAATTCCATACACCCAGGGGAGTTTCTCCACCCACCATGGCTGGCAGACGTTGTCCCCTGATCAGAACGGAGAGAGTGCCTGAGCCGAGCCATGTTCTGAAGGCCTGCACGCTCATCAGGGCAACAGCATAAGGCCATACGGTCCACTTCAAGGATGAAAGGAAAAATGTGCAGAAACATGCCAGCTAATCCTCAGGCTGTTCATGCAGGAGATGGGGTGAGAGAAACCAGCTCTAAGCAACTGCCATTCTTGTCCATGTGACCAAGCATGTTTCTGTATCTAATCAGAGATATTCTTAATACGCTGCATCACTGCAGCTACTCTTTGCAGACCTTTTTTTACCTTAAGCAATAACAGCTTTTATTCGTTTTGGAAACAGACACTGAAGAGGCTGGTTCACTGCTTGGTAGGGCTTCTGTGCAAGTCCCTCAGAAGGCCCAGACCAACCCTCCACACTGTTTACAAGTCCAGGATCTCTTCCTCTGGAAAATCCCACAGCCCACAATTATGAGGCTGACTTGGTTCTCAAAGGCACCAAAGATACCTGCAAGGGAGAACATGGAATCTCTTTGCTCTTCAGTGAAGTTCCTTCATCTGGACTGGCCAATATCTCCATTTAGGCTGGTCTAAGAGCGAAGGTCTCATTCTCAAATACTGCTCTTTCTCTCTTACCCTGCAATGATTCGACCTGCTTCAAAAACTGGGTTAAGTTTGGATGTTCTGTGCCAATGTTCCTGAAATGGCAACTGTCTTGAAAGAGACAAGTCCTGTTGTTCCCAAGCGGCATTCAAGCAGCCAGCAGAAAATAAGGAGCTCCTGGCTTGCACCGAAGTCTCCCGTTGCACATCTCACCTAGATCCAAGCTGCTCGACTGACCATGCCCAAAGGCAAATTTTATTTGTATTAGCAGGTAAAACAGGCAAAGGAACAGGGAACTAAGAAACCTCCCTATGTATGTAGTGTCTGTCAAAATCTCACGGCAAACAACATATCAGAAAACAAGACACTGCTTGCTAAGAGGAGAGGGGGCTGCCTGGGTTCAGCTTCCCTTTGAATTGTGGTTCACTTCCAGGTTTCAGGCCAGATTGGAGGAGAGAGTGGCGGCCAGGAGGGCTTATTTGGTCAAAGCCTAGCCGGAGACTTTTCTGAGCAGGTCTGGACAGGGAATCAAGCAAAGGGCTACTGGAAACCAACGGAAAAGTCTGGAGAATCATAGTCATTTACAGGCACACAAAATATAAATAGCAACTATCCAATTAATCAGTCAAACAATCAATTATAAAAACAATAAATTCTCAGGCAAAACTAAAAGATCCAGCAGCACCAGAAATATAAATTAAACAGACTCTGAAAAAAGGAGCAGGGAGGGGGCAGCCACAAGGTGCTCCTAGTGAGAGGAGGTCTAAAGTGGACCCCCACCCTCAGAAACCAAACTTAGGAGGGCCCCACCTCCATCCAGCTGATGGAAGCCTCTTAGCTACCCATTCGAAAGAGGCCTGCTTGCCTACCAGCCTCCCCCCCGCCGCTCCCCTCCCCCAGTCCACGGCCAGGAAAGGCTTTCTATATTTCTCTAAGTTTCATAATTGTCAACTGTGAATGGTTATTATAAGACCCTGTTTGCTTTGACGATGGGAACATTTAGTGTCCGCTGTACTCTCACTGCTTTTGTTTGGGAAGATTTTTGATCATTTATAAATCATCCTAGGGCTCGTCGTTCCCTGAAAACCCATCTTTTCCAGCAAGCCGGGTTGGCTTAGAAGAAATTTTTAAATTTTAAATTTTTTAATTAGTTTGTTATTCTTAACTTTCGGCCCAAATCTATATATATTTTTAAATGTTTTAATATTTGTATTCTATGTTTTTTATCTTGGCTGTACACCGCCCTGAGTCCTCAGGGAGAAGGGCGGTATATAAATTGGAAATTAAATTAAATTAAATTAAATTTACATCAAACAGAAGATCCACTTTTAGAAGGCCCTTCAAAGAGACAGAGATATGTTCAGAAATCTCCCACGCCAAATAAGCGGAGCTAGATTTTGAAAATAACAGTGGGAGTCACAGCTCCTCAACCCCAGGACAGCCCCAGCTTCACATCCAGACAGCAAAGCCAACACTTGCCTGCCTTCCCTTCTCCATCAGTGGAGCAGCTTGCCTCCAGAAGTTGTGGATGCTCCAACACTGGACGTTTTAAAGAAGAGATTGGACAATCCATTTGTCTAAAATGGTATGGGTCTCCTGCTTGAACAGGGGGTTGAACTAGAAGACCTCCAAGGTCTCTGGCATAAGGAACCCATCACTGGCACCCGATTATACTGGCCGGGGACCCATGGGGAGGAAAACATACCCAGAGAAGCAGTTCCCTCTTTGTAGTTCTTCTAATGACTAGGAACCATGGACCTATGAGCAGGTCAAGGATTATATGGCCAGGTAAGGCTCTGCTCCACCCCACCTCAGCTTCTGCTCCCTAGGGACCTCCCCTCCCAAAACTGGAAGGGAGCACAAGGAGGAACAAAGGCTTGACTATCAAATCTTCTCAGAGAATCCCATTTTTATCTTCCTGGTGCTGTTGCCATTCACCCATCCCCAAACAGCTCCCTGCAGCAAAATCAAATCTCCAGGCAGCTGTCCTCTCTTCCTGCAGACTTCCTACTGTGGCCACAATAGCCACCATCTTGGCTTCTTCAATGTACCATCTTCAGAAGCGACTGACCATCCGAGATCCTGATCAGCAAAGCTTCCTCTGTGCAGCAGCAGAGCTCCACTCCCTGGGGAGCTTGTCCGTCCCTCATCTCTCATGTCCATTTCAAGCTCAAGAGAGAGGCAGGCAGCACTTGGGTCTCCCTCAAAGCCAGAAGGGCCATTGCTTAATTCTGGCATCCAACACTGTGTAAGCCCACAGTTTATGGGTTAGCCTGCTCTACAAAGTCAAGCCCTTGTGCTTTATTCAATAAATCATGGTTATGCAAGTCATGGCTGCATGCCAGGGGCAAGCCCAGCTTCAGAAAAGATATTCAAAATGCAGCAGCTGATGCGAGTGCCAGCAGGATGAAGCACCCCCACCCCCGTGGCCCTGCAGTGAGCAATCCAAGCAAGGAGCACCCTTGGCCAGGTGCCCTAATGGTACTGCCAAGCTCCCTGGCACTGAGCTGCGCCTGCTTCAGAGCGTGTCATTTCCCAAAGCCCACAGAGTGATCAGCGCTGGGAAGGTCTCTGCAGACCCACTCCCTCTGGAGCGCTGCAAGCACCTGTGCATGACAGAGACCCCCGTGAAGGCCTTTTCCAGGGCACCTGGGTCCCAGGTAGGCAACAGGCCACAGGGGCAAGTTGTCCAAGCAACTGGAGGTAATGCAGCAAAGGAACTTTTGGGAGCTATGAGGTCAAAACCATCCCACTTTGCTCAGGAACAAGATGGAAGCCCCAACAGAAAAGAAGCTCAGGGTTGATCTGCTGTTACTCTCTGAGCTGAGATGTTTGCCTGCCAATTAGGGAACATTATCAGTATGGAGGATGTTGCTCAGCTGGGTAACAAAATGTCTCCAAGTTCAAAGAGCACCAAGAACTTCATAGATGCCCATAACCAAATCAGCCTTAAATTAAATAGTCCTGTTACCCTACAGAGCAGGAAAAGGGCTTGGGCTGAGGCTGCTGGGCCCCAAGTGGGGACTGGCCCTTGGGGAAGACCGCTGCTCTCCTGCATCGAGTTCCCCCTGCCCAGCGGAAAATCTCCAGCCTTGCTAATTAATCCTGGTTGTTCTGCTTCCCTCATTGCTACCTGTGAAGCTGTGTAACACCTCCAAAGCAGGTTAGAAGCACAATGGCAAAGATGCCTTGGAGTTTTTGAGTGCAGCTGGACTAATGGAACATCTGATACTGTCTGCTGAACAGAGATGCTTGCCACAGCTGAGTACTAAAAATTGAGAGGGAGAATTGTTTTATGTGAGCCGTTCAGAATGCTGAAAGAAGTTTGTCCTAAGAAATCTGTTCCAGATACTCCCCAACAACACATCTAAAGACATTGGATGTCCTGAACACAGCCCAGGCCAGAGCCAAGGGGAAGAGCCAGGCTCACTGCGGTTGAGGAGAGCCTGACAGGATGGCTGCTCAGACGGAGGGGGCTGCTGGGGCTTCTTCTGGGTGGTCTGCAGTACCCCAGATGATGTCCTCCTTTAGCCTTAAGTTCTCCTTCCTTAGAACATCTAGTTTGCCAGCATTTGTTGGAGGGAAAGGGAGATGGGCGAGAAAATCCTGTTAGACATCAGCAAACCCAAAGGTTAAATGGAAGCTCTTGAGCTCCTCGTGGTACCCAAAGTGCTTTCAGTGCACTTATCCAGCCATTACAGTTCTGTCAGGCAGGTGATAGGGACAGGTCCTCTTCATGCACCTGCCAGCCAGGAACAAGGCACCTGCTGGAAGGCAGCCCCTGCCAGTGAGCAGCAGCCATATGCTTCCACTTTTCAACCCAGTCCAGCCCAGAAGCCCACCAGGAATGTCAACAATCCTTCAAGGGATTCACACACCCCAGGAAGATGGCAGCCCTTCTCTTCTCACACTGAATTTCCAAGAAAAGCGAAGGCTCTTGTGGCCTTTTCCCTCCACGCCGCTCCTCTTTCTTCCAGAGAGCCTCTTGGCCAGGCAGGGCATCGGCCAGAGGTCACGTCTGCAGACTGGCCTGTTCCAGGTCAAGGTGCCTGAGCAATACACCACCATGGCATGGCCCTTGGGGAGTTGCAATGGCTGCTTCAGGAGTCCAAAAGAACCCAAGGCCCTAGCTGAGCCACAGCACCAGAAGGGCTGCAGCGTGAGAGCCCATGAGGTGCTCCTGGGCTTGGGCCAGAACCAGTAAATGTCCAGTTTCAGCTCTACGCTGGGCCAAAGCCCGATGGCTTTGAGCCAGTCACCCCTCATCAAGCTACCTCACAGGGGCTGCTGCAGAGGCCCAATCAAGGGAGCCCTGTGAGGATGTTTCCTTCCCTTCCTGAAGAAAAGGGAGATAAGCCCAGCAAATCACAAGAACTGCTCAGTTGCCACCACAGAATCATTCAACGCCTTGAGGCCTTCTCATACAGGAGGGGGACAGGGGAGGACCGACTGCCGTCCCCCCAAGCACAATGGGATCAGCTAAGGAAGATTTCCCCAGGACTTGACCAGTGTGGTCTAGAAAATGCTCAGAAGGGAAGCTCCCATTTGAAAATTAAAAATAGCTCCTTCAGCAACTCCATCCACCGAAAACCCTCGACACCTGTAGCAGCAACCTGAAAAGGCTCCTGAAACAAGAACACTAACCCACCTAATTAAAGGCAATACGGATTCTAATCAAGCTGCTTTTCTAATCAAGCATAGGGAATGTTTATTATTTTGCACCATCATGAAAAAGCAACTTGAAATTCTTCATTACAACAACAATTTGTGAAACCAGCTGAAGAGCCGCCTTGGTCCCCAGTGCAATCTCCCAAATCCACTGGCTCAGACTCCTTCATGTGCCCAAGTGCCATTAGAGGCAGGTAGGGTATTCGGTGGCTGCCAGGCCTGACCACACCAGACTTTGCCCTCTCCCTCCTGAAAGGACCCAGCGGGAAAAAAAAATCTGATTAAAGGGCCAAGGTTGCACCGGCCACATATTTGCCACATTCCCTGAAAAGCTCCCATCACCCTCCTCCTTTTAACTTGTGGTTGCTGTGGAGATAACCGCTTCATCCACAGACATCAGCCCTGGGGGCACTTGAAAGGAACCGGTGCCCCATCCCCGGCTGAGGTGTCTCTTTCAGGGCCAGAACAGGCACAGCCGTTCCTTCCCTTCCTCTGCTGTGTTGCAATCTGAGAGGCTCAATCCATCTCTGTCCTTCCTTAACTGGGAGGGGGCCCTTCAACAATCCCCCCCCATCAAGCACAGACCACTCTCTTGGCAACATCAGCTGGGTCTCTCCACACACCCATAATTACTAGACTCCTCAGCCAACTAACATCCTTCTCCCACAACAGTAAATGTGCAGTTACCTATCCGTTTATTTCTAAAAACACTGCCAAACAACCAAGTGCTTGTAGAAGGTTTCACCTGGCTCCTTTGTTTCTCAGTCTTTCCTGACATGGCATCTAGTCTACCCCAAAGATATTTAGGGCCCAGCCTTCCCTGAAAATGGACCACAACTGCAGCCAGCCGTGAGTCCATGACTCACAAAGGTTTCAGCTATAGCATTTCTCATTCTGATATTTATCAAATAAAAAATTGATAAATAAAATATGGACAAGTGGATAGTAGATGGGATACTTCAAGGGAATTGAGAAAATGAGTTTTTGAAACCTTAGGCTGAAGTAGTACTGACTCTTTTCTTTTCTTTGGAACAAAAAAAATTGCAGCCTAATAAGGAAAGCTGTAATGGCAGAAATAAATAAAAAAAGAACACTTCAAAATGTAGAAAGCATGAGGTCAGGCCTTCAAAAAAAAAGGTCTTGCCACATCTAGGCAGCCAATGCTGCATTTTTCCATGGGTCAAAATCATCATCATCATCATCATCATAGCAACAACAACGATGCTTCCTGCAATAACACCAGGAGAACTGCAAAAAACTGTGCTCCTTGGAACATTGGATATTTTAAGAAAATACTTGGTCGATACCTAGGATGCTGGCAGCAACCCATATCAACCATCAGTGCCAGTTAATAATATTTGTGATACATTTTTAAATGTTCAGTTGACTGAGTTTCATGTTTAATGAATAAAAGATATAATAATAATAATAATAATAATAATAATAATAATAATAATAATAATAATAATAATAATAGCCTTTATTGTCATTGTACATCATGTATACAATGAATTCAGTCTCTCTTCCCTGTTCACCGCCCCACCCCTAAGAATTCCAGCACAAAGGGGAGTAAAGAAAGGCTCAGCTCCCTCCCTCCCAGGCTCTGTTTGAGGGGCTGATAATGATGGGATTTGAGGTTTCCAACTAAGTGGTCTGTTAATTAGCAATATCTGTGGTAATCAAGGTTGATCTGCCACACATCCAAGGGCACGGAGGCTTCCTAGTTTCTGGTGTCCTGGAGCACAGTGAGGGGCTCCAGTCATCCAAGACCTGAGGCAGCTTGCTCCGGCTTTAGACATTCCCTGGGGAAAAAGGCAGGGCCGGATCTGGCAACACCCTGGCCTGATCCAGGGACTTACTCTGGAACGGTGGTTTCCCATTCCTTAAATAGAATTCATTCAATCCCCCCACCCCTCAGAATGGCACCTGCGAAAAGGGGAGGAAAGAGGCCTTCCAAAGCCCAGGAAAGATCTGTTGCTTTGATCCTTCCCCCCCCCCCTCAGTCTTCCCACTGCTCAGCGCAGCTCTCCGGCCTTCTCTGGCCGCGACCACCCCAGGCCCTTCTCGAAGCCCTTCCCTCCTGACCGGGCTCACTGCGGGCAGGAGCGCTGCTGTGCAAGGGAAGTCAACTGGGCCACAACGGAGAAAGGGATGCGGGGGAGGGGTCGGTTAGAAACTGGGAGTAGGGACGGCGGGGCGGAGAAGGGCAGCGCCCCTCTTTTCGCAGCAGGAGCCCCGGAGGCTGGCCTGGGATTTGCAAGTGAATCAAAGTAGTTTTAGAACTTTAAAAAGAAAGTGGGGAGGGGACACTAGAACAATCACACCCACGGGGCATAAAAAGACACAACAGGAAAGGGACATTAACGCCTCCTGACGCGGAAGCCCCGATATTTAGCCGGACTCGCAGCCGCCCCGGTCGCCGGGCCAGGGCTCGCTCCGCGGCGGCTGCCTGAGTGGAAGGAGGCGGCGGCGCCCGCAAGGCCTGCTCGAGCCCCGCGGACACAGAAATCCGTCGGCCTGCGGCAGCCCCAACACAAACAATACCGACAACGGCTTGACGAGAGCCGACCCGAACTCCAGGCGACACGGGGCGGCCGGCCGAAGCCTCTGGGGAAGGCGAAGGCTCCGGCCGGCGGTCGCTCGCCCGCGGCAGCCCTGCCCGTCGTCCCTGCCGCTCGTGAGAAGATCCCGGCTCCGAGTCTCCCCCGGGCCAAGCCAGGCGATGTGCCCCACCGCCTGGAACGGGGCTTTTTAATGCGGCTAAACGTCGGAGATCCGAAGCAGCCGCCGCCGCACCGAGCCACCCGCATCAGAGCAGCCGCCTACCGCACGAGCGTCCCCGGGCTGGAGCTTGGCCCGAGCCTCAGGCGGTTCGGCCCCGGGGCAAATCGGACCGCGACAAGGCTGCTTGGCCGGCGGCTGCGAAGCCTGGCAATCGCCTCCTAGGCAAGGCTTGAGTGACGAAAAGTCCGCAGCCTCTTGTGTAACTCAAACCGCACCTTGGGCACGGAAAGGCCGGCGGAAAATGCGTGGCTCGCAGCGATAGCCGAGGTTGGCTGGAGTTGCCCGCAGCGGCCGCCGCCAGAAGCCCGCTCGATCCCGGGCAGGCTCCGGCCGAGGCGGCGCTGCGGGCCACGGTTGGCTCTGGCCGAGGCGGGCGGGATTCCTTCCGGGCGAACTTTGGGCCGCCGCCGCTAAGCGGCTTAGCAAAGCGGCGCGGTGAGAAAGCGGCACGGCTCAACTTCGCGGTTTCCGGCGCGGTGCGGGACCGCCGCGGCTGGGGACAAACCACGGCCGCTCCAGCGCAGGCGGGACCTTCTGGTCCGGGGAGCCGCAGTCGCCCGGCCGAGCGGGAGCCGCGCTTAGCCCTGGCCCATCTGGCCTCGGCCGGAGAACGACCCGAACGGCCGACTCGGCACCAAGCCACGGGCTGGCTGTCCGGTCGCTCTGCGGCGGGCCGGGGCTCCGGAGCGGCAGCCCCCGCAAGCGGGGAGAGGCGGCTCGCGCCGGGCCCGAGCACAAGAAGGCCGCCGACCGAGAACGGCCGCGGCCCGACGCTTCCGAGGCTGCCAGATCGATTATGCAGATGGACCGATCAATGTGGCCGCTCTCGGCGGGCCCCGCGGCGCTCCCGCTCCAAACTGCCCTCCGCGCCCATCGGTAGACCGGCGCCCGGCCCGGCCTGGGCCGCTCCGCAGCACCTGCCCGCGGCGAGAGGCGCCCAAAGTTTCCGCCGTGGGGAGGAGAGCAGCGGCCCCGATCCGGCGAGAAGGGGCCGGGCTACCCCATGCAAAGCAGCCCGGGCGGGGCGCAGCGAAGTTGCCACTTACGCGGCGGCGGCGGCGGCTTCCCTCCTCCTTCGCCCGTCCTCCTCTTCTTCCTCCTCGGCCCCTCCTGCTGCGATGGCTCCGGCGAGACGGCTAATCCCGGTCGGCGGTGGGGATGCGACGGATCCCATGAAGGCTGCGGGCGCGGCGGGCTCCGAGCTGCAACCCGGACTGGCGGCGGCGGCGGCGAGATGAGGCAGAGGAGAGGCGCGGAGCAGGCGCGGCGGCCGGAGCCGGGCGGGAGCCGCTTCCACTTGCGCCGCCGGGGCCGTTGCTGCCGCCGCCGCCGCCGCCGCCGCCGCCGCTGCCCAGCAGCAGCAGCAGCAGCAGCATCGTCGCCGGGAGCGGCGGCGCCCCGGAGCGAGGCTGGCGGGGGCCCGGGCGGGCGGGAGCCGGACGGCGGGGCGGCCGGAGCAGGAAGCGCCCGCGTTCCGATCTGCTGATTGGGGAGGAAAAAAACTCTTTGGATCTTTATTCTGCTAATTAGTTTCCTGCAAAAAATGGCTGATTAGTGCAGTGCGCATGTGCCTCATTACCCAGGCACGACGGGAAGGGCTAATTAGCCACCTTCTGGATCAATAAGATTCAGCCCAGGCGGCGGGGGAGGGCGGGAGGGAGCGCGGGCGGAGCGGAGCTGCGAGGGAGGGAGGGAGGGAGGGAGGGGAGGGGAAGAGGGGAGGGAGGGAAGGAAGGAAGCAGGGAGGGGGAAGGGACGGGCGGAGGGGCGCGGGAGGCCCGCACTCCCGCCTCCCCCCGCGCATTCCAGCCGTTTTCTGGCTGGAGCCGGGTGGGGAAGTTGCCGGGAAAGTTGGGGCTCGGCCGGACGCGGCCCCGATCCGGCTCCGGCGGCAACGCCACGGCGCGGGCAAGGCAGCCGGCCCTGCGGCGGCGCCTCCTTCCGCAAGGCCGGGCGTGGGTCTTCTCCGACGCGGCGCCGCTCGGTCTTGCGCCCGGGGGGGCGGGGGGGGCGTCCGGGCCGCCGGAGGTCAGCTGGGGAGCGAGAGGAGGAGTGGGCGGAGGGTGCTCCGCGGACGGTTCTGCAGAAGGAGTCCCCGCCCGCCTGGTCGCCGAGGCAAAGCGGCCGGAGTCGGAGCGGCGGCCGCGCCCAGGCCGGGGCTCTGCAGTCGGGAAGCGCTTGAGCGGCCAGGGGCTCAGGAGACGCCCGCAGCACCCAAGAGCCAAGTCGGCGCTCCCAACGCCGGCCGTGGGCAGCGGGAAGGGTCGCCGGGAGGGCCGGGGCTGGTGGCCCCATGCCCGCGGTGCCTGGCTGGGCTGCCTGGAGGAACAACGGCGGTCTCGGTCGGCGTTGAAGAGGTCGCGGATCCGGTTGCCTCGGCGTCGTTTCCCCGTCAGAAGCTGGGCTCTTCCTGGGAGAAGCGGCTCCGGGTAAGTGGCTTCCTTTGCCGGCCATTTGGGTTCGGAGCGGGAGGGCACGCCGGATCTCGCGCAGCGCTTTCGGTGGCTCCTGCCGGCGGAGGGGCCGCGGAAACGCTGGAGTGATCAACTCGAGTCGGCGGCCTTCGCCCGATACTCCGCCGCTCCGTCAGCCCCAAAGGTCGCTTTGTTTTGAGCTGGGAAGGCTCTTCTGCCAGCACAGAGCACGACAAGCTCAAGATGCAGCCTTCGGCAAGAGCCGGAGGGATGCGACCTTCATGCCCCAAGAAGCCCCTCCGCGGGCAAGCCATCCAGCAGGAGGGGGGGCGTCCTCCGGTCAATGCATTTGAACTTCCTACTAAGGAATACATTTCTTTTCCAAATTACATACAAACCACTTGTGGTAGCATTGTGGTTATTAGACTATGTTTAATTAACTTTTTTGTTGTAATTTTAATAATTTACAAGTATAAATGACTTGCAACTTATTTCTCAGAAACAATGCTTAAATGGTACCTTCAGCTCCTGCTGATTCAGATTTAAGATTAGTGTACTGGTGTCAACTTCATTTTATTCTAATAAACAGTCATTGATCCTAAGAATGTTTTGGTTAAATTTTTAAATTACCACTACAAGGTGAGTTCAGTCTTATATCTAAAACTGAAATTCAGGCTGAAGCACAGGCATTCTTTCTTAGAATTATCAAATTACTACTTAATAAAGTGCATTTTAGTTCTGCTAAACTGCGCCTCGTCCAAATTGTATAGGAAATAAATGGGCAGCAGATTCACTCTAAAGGTGGGCCTGGTCACACTGCTGTCATGCTCCTGGGAGAAACCAAAGGGAATTACGGACTCTTGATGCTGGCTTTTGGCATGCGTCCTCCTGCTTGAAGGCTGTGGGGTGGGGGTATTTTAATCTACTCCAGAACAGATGAAGACGATGGGGCAGGAAGGGGAGGCTTTGAAGGATCTCTTCACCCCCTGCTTGCAAGCCTCTTGGGAGAAGCATGGGGGCTGCTATGGGGGCCTCCAAAATCCCAAAAATTCACAGCTTCCTCGGTCAGCCTAAGCACAGGCCCGCCGTGGTGAGAGTGGCTTCCTCCGGTGCGCCTTGGCCTCTACCTTGAAGGGCTTTGGAAAGAATGATGGGGTTCAGAGGGAGGTAGAAGGAAGGAAGACCTGACTGAATGGCTCTGCCTGACTGCCTTAACCAGCTCCGTCAGGAAGGAAGGAAATGGAAGAAGCTGTCTCAGATTGACTGATGGTGGTTTCCGCAAGTCCTCCCCCTGCCTTAAGGGAAGCAATCTGCCGTATAGCCTGGAAGGCTTTCATCCTGCCAGGGCCTGAGCCAGCACACCACCGCCAGGGGCACCTGGCATGCTCCCCAGCTACTCCACCAGCACTTTCGCGTTTGGAACTGCTCCTTCCTGGGAGTGCTGAGAAGCTGTTTGTTCATTTCAGCACAGGGATTTTTCAAGTTTCTTCCATGGAAAAGAATGCAGTGGCCAAGCTTTGTTGTGCAAAATCCGTATGCTGTTCCTGCCAGTTCCTCATGGAGCGGCAGCCCATCCAGGCAGCTTGAAAGCAGACAATTCAGTGGGCTTTGCAACCACCAAAATCATGGCAAGCAGAGAATGAACCACAGGGAGGAATGGAGAATGAGCTGGTGTTCGTATGACAGCCCCTGAGAGAGAGGGGGCACCACCAAGAGACTTCCCCAGAGATTAAGAAGAAAATGCTTCCAGAAAAGCATCAGATTACAACGGCTGCGAATGAATTTATACATCTATAAGCAAGACACAAACTGGAGTGAGAAAACCCTCACAATCAGAGCTTCAGCCAGGTTTGCCATTCATCCATCATTGGAACAACAAGAAAAGCTCTGATTTCATAGTACTGTATGTTTTGCTTAACACTGGCATTTTGAATTATGCTAAGAAATGATGTTATTTAACATATCTATGGCATCCTTACATTGTACATTTTATAGTACTTATCACAGCCATGACAAAACAGAAACCTTTTCATTGCTCATGGGACCTGCAAGTTCATACAGTCTGCAAATTTAATGTCTCTATTGCCGTAAAAGCAGAAAATGGAAATCCTCTCTATTCTAAATTTTGTAGATCATCTGTACAGCCAGCTGAGCCTTCCAGGAGGTGCTAGAATGTATACAAATTACTGTATTTGTTTTTATCATGGTTTAGTTGGTGCCTGGTTCAAAACACTTGTTCTTGAACGTTGCTTTATTATCCCAATGCTTCCAAAATTTTCAGTCCCAAATCGTATGGGGAGCATTTCAAGTCCAACGTGGCTTTGGGTGCTTTATCCACAAAATAAGAAGAATTGGGAATAGGAAGACGGTGGTTGTCTTAGAGGAGAGATAGACGGCCTCCACTACCTACATAAACCACACACAGTCCTCCCTTTACAAGTATTTCATATTCTCCACACAGCTTTGTTTTTGCATCCAAGTATGAAGAAAACTAGCCATCTCTATAATTGTTATTTCTGTTCCCAACAGGAGAAAATATTGTCCAGTGTGACTTGTCTTTCTGTGCCACCTTGTTTTGCCTTCAAGGACAGCATGTCAAGCTACAAAGAGCTGCTTTGAGAGCACCTGGGCAGGCCAGCTTCCCCTTTCTCTCCTATCTCCCTCCTGCTCTCCGGCTACAGGATCTCCACTGACTTGGAAAGGCCTCAGTTCTGGACTCTTGGCCTGAGCAGGAACCGGTTTTGTGCTTGGCTCTTTTGGCCTTTCTGGGCAATTCAGCAGAAGGAGCCCTATGGGTTTGCTGCGGACCTGGCGGGGACAGGGCAGGCACCTTCCTCCAACAGGGAAGAAGTCCAGGTTGTTGGGCGATGGGTAGCGAGCGGCACTTTGGTGCTCCGTCTGCTTGAGCCCACTCGGGCTGGCAGGACCTGCCCTAGAGACAAAACGGTTCTTTCCAGTGAGATAGGAAGGGAAGGAGGTTGGCTCCTCTTGCAAACAGGGCAGCTGCAGGTACCGGATGTCCCTGGAAACTTCCCAGCTCTCCTTGGCCAGGGGGAATCCATTGCTTGACTCGACACAAGATGTTAACCCCCGGCAGAGCCTACCCAGCAAGCGAGTGCCAGCATCCAGGATTTGATGGCCTCCCACCGAGGCTTGGTCTGCAAGGTGAAATCTAATATAATCCTGTTGATGTTGGGGTCATTCTCAGGCCAGTTCTCTCATGCAAGCATGGCCCCTGACGAAGTGTCGCGCTCGTGCATTTCTGTGGCGCATTTACTTCACCACTGACAACATATAAGAGGAGCAGGAAAAGAGGCCTACGCAAAAGCTCAGGAGAGACCCACTTGCAGGCAGCCTCAAACTGTCCTGGCACCCCCGCATCTGCCTCCTTGACCTCGCCCTGAAAGCTTAGCAGATAAAAGCTGTGGGACTTGCAAGCTGTCTTCCCCCTGCCCCTCCCCAGGGAAAGAAAGGGGCCCAACGGTCTGGGACATCTTTCCTGGGCCACCATCTAAATATCTACCTTAAGGGCAATGCTCCAAAAGGGAAGCGAAGGAGTCCCCATTGATCTCCCCTGCTGAGGAGAGGGGAGGGGATCTGGGGACCCTTCATGCTTGTGCCCACCACCCCTTAGGAAATATTGGCCTTGGCGAGAATGCCAGAGTGTCTATCATGTTGGACTCTTGACTACTCCTAAAGAGAGACAGGCCATTGATATCCAAAAGGGGGCTACCCTGTACCCCACTGACAGCCTGAAATGCTCCTCGCCTCAGGCACAGCAGACACAGGCCACTCAGCATGGAGGCCTTTGGCCATCCTAAGAACTCTCCTGGTGGCGCCAGGGAGAGCTGCCCAAGGGCACTTGTGGGCGGTTCCTACCCCAGGAGAATCCACCACCTGCAGGCAGGAAAAGGGCGGCATCTTTCAGAGTCCCATTCACATTGTAGCAGGTGAATTGTGCACACAATGATCAGTAGGAGAGTTAAGTGAAAATCTCAGCAACTCTGGCGCACCTGCATCTAAATGCAGGTACCACCTGCCTGGAATACTGGAGCGGGGAAGGGCCCTTTATGTGGGGATGCGAGAGACGAGGCTGTCTCTCCAAAGGAGTGGGGCTGATCAGCCAGGTCGCCTCCGTCTTCTCTTCTTTGCTGCTTCTCTCCATAGATGATCAAATGTCCTTCTGCACGCCCACTACTGAACCAATAGCTCCCCCCCCCCCCCCCCAGCAGAGGCACCAGCCATCCAGAGGGATGGCATAGCTACTTGGAATGGGATGTCCGAGAAGTGTGGAGGACGGTCCCGACTGGGAGATGCAACACTGCCAAGGATTAGGAGGCCTCACAGCAGCTCAGGCTATGGATACAAGGTTTGTCACAATGGTGGCTTACGCTAGCACAGGTAGTCTTCGACATACAGCCACAACCGAGCCCAAAATTTATGTTGCTAAGCAAGAGAATTGTTAAGTGAATTTTGCTCCATTTTACAACCTTTCTTGCCAGTTGTTAAGTGAATCACTGCAGTTATTAAGTTAGTAACATGACTGTTGGTGAATCTGACTTCCCATTGATGTTGCTTGTCAGAAGGTCGCAAAAGGAGATAACGACTCGGGGACACTGCGACCATCATAAATACGTGCCAGTTGAATTTTGATCACATGACACTGGGGATGCTGCAATGGCCGTAAGTATGAAAATGGTCATGTCACTTTTTTCAGTGCTGTTGTAACTTTGAATGGTCACTAAACAAATGGTTGTAAGTCAAGAACTACCTATATTGTACCTGCTCATCTATAACGAAGAATAGAATGGGAACAATCCAGAATGAACTTAGCAAGAAATCATGAGAATGGCCCCAAGGAGGATCCCTACCTGCTCCTGCACTTCCACGCCTGGCTCTTCCTCTTCCTCCTCCTGCCTGCTTGTGATTCAGGGAAGAAAACAGCAGATCCAGAGGCATCGAGAGAGGTGAATATTTGCTTTCTGTAGATTGGCTCTTTGGTGTATTTCTGAAGGATTTTGTCAGATAAATCCTTGGATTGTTTTGAAGCAAACTTTGGTTCTTGTAAAAGTTGGGAACTCTTTCTTCATGTGACTGTCCAGCACGTACTGCTTGCTGCTCCTGTGCTGCTCCATGTAGGTGTTCTCCTAGAAGCGTCTCATCCTAAAAGGAAAAGGGAAAACTCAGCTTCCTCTGCATGCCACCCGCAGGCGGGCAGCTCAGGATTTCACTTGTCCAAGGCCACCCAGACACTTCTCCACCCTCACGGAAGGGATGCATTCCAGTCAAACAAAGCAATACCACAGGTCAAGCCATCAGCATTAGGGCTGCATGCATTCATTTGTTCATTTGTGTACATTTGTTATCTTGAGTTGTATCGTGCCTTTCTCCCCACAGAATATTCGAGATAGAGCACATATAATTTTGAAAGGCAGGTATTAATGCCTTTCCTCTTAAGTGGAGTGGGTGGTAGAGGCAAACCCATCCCACACCTGGGAGCAATGCACAAGGAGCCTTTCCATGCTCCTGGCTACCTAAGCATCTTTATCAGAATTTTTGGAATTTCTGCTGCCAAGAGCAACGCCAAATGCATGCAGGTCAGCTAACAGGCTTGGAGCATTGGGGGGCTTAAAACCAACACCCCATAAATGAGTTTGGAAAGCAGCTGGGAATCAGAGCTGGTCTTTCAGCGAAAGCATCCTAATCTAATGCATTGGTCAGCATTCCAGTGGCTCAGCTAGGAGCCGCCTAAAGGTTCTGCTCACATCAAATGCCTTGTGACAGCCCCTAGGACCCTGGGAAGAGCTGGCTCTTGGCCCAGGCTTTTGGCCAGGAGAGGGAAGCCCCTTTCTTGCTTTGTCACTCTCAACATTTATTTCATTGTTATTCATTGTAGTCCTTATGTTTTAATGGTTGTGAGCTACCTGGAGTAATCAGGAGTTGGGCAGCACACAAATTTGTTTGGTAAATAAATAATCAACATCTAATTGTGGATTATTGTGTGGACAATTAATCAGTGGAACAGCTTGCTGTCAGAAGTTGTAGGTGCTTCATCAATGGAGATTTTTAAGAAAAGACTGGACGGTCACTTGTCTGAAATGGTATAGGATCTCCTGCTTGAGCAGGGGGTTGGACTAGAAGACCTCCAAGGTCTCTTCCAGCTCTATTCTCAATAAAGTCTACTTCTGCGTTATTTTCTGGTCTGATCTATCTAAAAGGGCAAACAATTGGAGGGAAATATATTGTATTTATATTCAAATTGCCATTAGAGTATAAGTCTGTATAAATAAATCTACATTTATAGATATTATGAAAACTTGTGCTCATATGTCCATACATTTTTTAACCTTGGAATATGCCTCATCATTGCAAATGATACTAGGTATGTACGTTTGTATGTGTGTATATATACCCTGTTTCCCTGAAAATAACATCCCCTGATAATAAGCCCAATCAGGCTTTTGAATGCATGCCCCCCCAAAAATAAGCCCTCCCCAAAAATATTTAAATGCATACGCAGCCGGTCCCCACCATTTCTTCTGGTTAGGGTTAGGGAGACACAGCTGGAAATCAGGTAAGATGGCAAGAGGGGCCCCATCTTCCTCAATGTACCCCAAAATAATAAGACCTCCCTGAAAATAAGGCCATACGTTTATTTCAGGGTTCAAAAAATATAAGACAGGGTCTAATTTTCAGGGAAACATGGTATATATATATCATTTCTATCTATATATTTGCTCATCTGTATCTCAGCCTACACGTTCTAATTCTTAAAGACGTGGCGGCTTAGAAAGTCCCATTAAAAAGTGCTTGGGGTGCTTTCATCAGAATAGATTCCACGCAAGTCTGGCAAAACAGGCTAGCTTGGAGGAACTGGCAGTTGTCAATGAAGTAAGGGCTGCAAAAACTGACATGACCACTAGGTGGCTGATAAGAGATTCAAAACAGCCTTGTTTGCTGCCATCTACTAGGAAATCTAAAATTTTGCAGCTCTCACAAGGCAAGCGAGAGAGAGAAAGGAAATTGACTGCACACTGATCCATTGTTTGGTCAGTAGCTGGATTTTCTGAATTACACAAACAGTAAATTTACTATATCAGCTGGATTTGCACAAGATGCTACACTAAAAAGGGATGGACTGTTTGGTTATGTTGTGCAAACAACTGCAGGAATAGCTTTCTTAAGCCCAGTAAATGCAAAGGCATATTTCTATGAGAATGGTATTAGCCACATTATAGAAAGGATGAAGAATGAAGTGTCATTGTAATGCAAGCTTTTTCAGTGTTGGCTTGTTGTCCCTTCTATACTCTCAGGCCGACGGAAGCTAGAGGAAGGAGGTCTTTGCCTTCCACTGCTCCAGCTCTAGCGAAGGGCTTTGTTTTAAAATTCCTCTCTTGCTTTTAAGCATGAAACACATTGCTATGGCTGACCAAGAAGAGAAGCAGATCATTCACTCCTTTTTAGAGGAAGAGGAAAAATGGTCTCCTTCAGAGAATTATGGAGCTGGAAGAGCCATTCAGCCCCCCCAAGCCCCACCCTCCAACCCGGAGTCTCCCCAACCACTGGTCACCTCACTGCTTCCAGGCAACGCTGTGGAACCGCCTGCCCTGCTCTTCCGGCCAAATGGAGTCAGGCTTCCCACAAAACTATTTTTCCATGTCCACTCTGGAATGTTAGCAAAGGAGACTCTGCTCATGGGGTTGGGGGGGTTGCATTAGGTACTCAGAGAAGAGCCAAGTAAAACTTGACTGAGTTGTTCGGCTTCTTTCTCAGACTCAGAATCCTTGGCATCTCAAGGAGAGCAGCTCCTTTTGCCCTCTAAAGTTTCCGGGAGCAACTGCTCCCTAGGTACTCCGGATTGTCCTACGAATAGCCCTAGAGGGGGTCAGAGCCTTGATAGTACAGTGGTATACGCACCCTGTTATTAACACAGCTGCCTGCAATTTCTGCTGGTTCGAATCTCTCCAAGGCTCAAGGTTGACTCAGCCTTCCATCCTTTCTAAGGTAGGTGAAATGAGGACCCAGTTTGTGGGGGCAATAAGCTGACTTTGTATAAAATATACAAAAGGATGAAGGCTATTGCTTAACGCATTGTAAGCCGCCCTGAGTCTCCGGAGAAGGGCGGCATATAAATCAAATTTTAAAAAAAAAATAAATAAATAAATAAATAAATAAAAAACGATGGGAAGCCAAATCATCTTGTGCCCATCGTGATTCTGACCCTCGGGTGCTACCTGGACTGAGCATCGGTATTAGTTATATGTCCTGTGTGTGGGATCTGAGGGAAAGGCATGGGGGGGGGTGTTAGCTCCTGTCTTTTCTCTTATCCCATGCCTTTCATTCATTTGTCTTCCTGTGTTCTTTTTCTGCACTCTGAAGGATGTTGCTTGTCCTGAAAGGACACAGGGTGATGGGTGAAACAAATGAGCCAGCTTGCTTAACTTTGGGAAGCGGGGCAGGATTACACAAGAGCTGCCAAAGAATCCTGTGACAAGCAGCACTTTTTGAACCTCTTTGCTGCCCTCTTGTGGTCACCTGGATTTGGGCAGCACAGATATACCAAGGTCCCGTTGCTCAGCAATATTTTGTTTCTGATGTGCTCCAAGGCTCAACGGATCACAACAACTCACCAGTTGGACCAGTCCCATCCCGAAGTCTGATGCAGGTTAGAGACTCTGTGATGGGACTCAGTGCCAGAAAATGTGAGAGAGGCAGTTCCTCCAACACTCTCCTGGCCCCAAAGCCAACACAAGGGCAGCCGCTGTTTTTCCCGTCAGCAGCAAGAGAGATAAAACTGATCTTGCTTTCTGGAGGTCTTATTACACCTGGACTCCTTTTGGGAACCGCATCCAGCCTCCTAAAGCAATAAACACGCCCATCCTGGGCAATTCTGCTGCAGTCTCCACTGTCCTGCAGGCCTCTGCCCTTGCCAGGGAAATCTATGGGGCAATGGCTGCTCCTTTCCAGCAGAGACAGCCTCAGGTCAGTGGGCCCACCGAGTCCACAAGACTTCCCGAGGGGGCTGAGGGCTGGTGTGTATAGCACGTTCCTCAGAGCTCCTTTGCTCTGAAAACAGAATCTTCCCTGGATGTGTGAAAGGAGAAGAAGGGACCTTCTTCAGGAGGCTGTGCTTGGAAGGCTCCTGCCTCGGCTCGCAGCAGTGGCACCCCTGCTGGGCCTGAATGGCAGGATGCCCATTTCAAAGAGTGGGAGGGCAGAAGCAATGCCAGAATAGGCAGGGTGCTGTGGCCTGTTCTTTTTTATTGCATCTCACCTCCTGCAGGCTACATGTATGGTCCTTCAGGGCCCGAGGTTCTCTCCAAATGGGGACCCGGAGCCTCTTTCCACCCTGGGCCATGGACTAGCCTGGAGTCATCGCAGGCCTCACCTTGAGGAGCCGCTTGCTACCTGTTGGAAACAGGTCTGATCGATGTAAAGCAAAGCAGCAGTGCCTGAGCTGTTATGCAGTGCTTAGTATTGATCTGAGCTAAAAGCTGCCAATAGGAATGGAGAGGCCCTGACAAGCAGAGAAGAGGAAACGGTTTTTGCTGGTGGACTCAGACAGAGGGGAAGCCCATCAAAAGTCAGCAGCTCTTCAAGCCCTACTTGAAGAGCTGCTAACTAGATTGGGGCGGGAGAGCTGCTAACTAGATTGGGGCGGGGCAGTTTTCCTTCTGTTTCAGAAGTGAACTATCCAGCATGTGCTGGGCATTGGTGACCCCCAGAAAGATTCAGGACTGCCAGGGGGAAAGAGCAGAGCCAGCCTGCAGCCAGGGACACAGGGTACCAAGAGCCCCTGGCCAACTGCTGCCTTTGCAAAGGTTCACCCTTGCCCTGATTCCCTGGGCTGGGAAAGTCAGGGGCACTTAAGGCCAGAGGAGCAGCAGCAGCAGAGAAAGTGACAGCTGGAATAGAAATAGAAAACAAACTTTTATCCAAAAACCAGGGATGCCCATTCTATCTGGCTGCATTCTCTTTAGAAAAAAGAGATGTGGTGCCTCATTCCCAGGCCCTTGGATTTATTCCTGCAGCTCCTCCAACACTTCAGTCCCCACAGACAAGGACTTTCAGCCCCACTGGCATCGTTTCAGCTACTTTCTATTCTCACAAAGTGCAGAATAAATTATTGTAGAGTTGAAAACATTTCCTCTCTTGAACCAAACTTAAAACCAATTCAGGCATTTTCCCAAGCGACGTTGTTAGCCTGGCTGCTCAGGCTACTTGATGTTCTCAAAGGAGGAGAGGCAAGAAGGGAGAAAAATGACACTGGCTGAAGATTTGGCAAGCCAAGAGGAAGGTGGAACACAGGGCCAGAGCTCGATCGACTTTCTAAACTGCACACAACACACAGGACATGGCAGAAGTACCAAGCATGGCCAAACTATCAAATGTGCCATATAGAGATCACAATGTCACCGGGGGCTACTCTCATGATGGCCACCCACCGCTCAGGCAGTGCTCGAAGACAACCTCCAGCCGGGGCTTGAGGCCTGCCCGAGTCTCCTTAGGGCCGGACCACATCTTTGCTCCTGTCCCTTCATCAGGGCCTAAAAACAACAGAGTTGCCCCTGCTGTTTGTATTTTCAGAAGCTACTCTTCTTAAAATGACTTTGGGCTCTGCTCTCTCTGATCAGGTTCTTTTTCAGCAATCCTCTTTATTTATTTTTTCTCACTGTCTGTCCATTACTGACTCTCCAGCTTGCCAGTGAGATTTTTTCCTGTTACCCTTGAAACTAAAAAGAATGCAGACTAAGCAAATGAAAGCCAATTCTTGTGTAATATTGAAAGAAAAATGCTTAAATAGACTAGCAATCCAAGAACAGCAGGACACGCAAGTGTGAAAGATGAGTCCTTTGAAAAGCCCAATCTATGAGGTGGCCACCTTCCCGGTTCCTTCCCGAGGGAATGCTGCATGGCACATCTGAGGCAGAAATGGCAACCTGAAGATGGCTCCTCTGGGAGGGCGGCCAGTGGTCACCCTGGAATGAAGAGCTGGCGAGTGGAGCAGCTCTTTGATAATCCCCCTTTGGACATGGAGAGGACTTGAGACGCCCACAAGGGCTCCAGATAGTTGCTCCTTGTGAGGAGCTACAAGGCCGCAGTCCCCAAGGGACGAGGGGACGGTCATTTTCTGCTCAAACCAAGGTCCACGCCTTCAAAAAAGGACACTGGATTCACAAAATTCTTTTTCTAACCACTTTCAGAAAATGGTGGTTCACTGCTTTTTGGCTATTAGGAACCTTTGGATCAATGAGTTTTGCAGTTTAAAGTTTAAAGACCTAAAAAAAAAATATTGATATTGATTTTGGAAAGTTACAAATAGATGAAGAGTCCAGAGTGTTTTAAAATAAGATTTTGTCATTAAGACTCTTGTGGGAAAATGCTGTTGTTTTGATTACTAAAAAAAAAAAAAACATAATAGGGTAGGATCCTAAAGCTTGCACACTAGAGGGAACCAGAAGGAATTAAAAATTAAAATTAAAGGAAAAGAACACTTAAATTTTATTAAGTGAACAACAGATCCAGAACATAATTTTAAGAAGGTCTGCCATTATAGTAAGAGTCTTTAAAAGATCTTAGGGAAGTGGAGGTTCAAGTTTAAGCTGATGAAACAGACTGATTCAAAACTGGATTTAAAAATGACAGGCTACAAGAATGATATGGAAAAAGATGTTACTCTGGATATACAAATGAAACCATCTGAGGTTTTAATAATTAAAAGGGATATACAAATAACAAACCAAAAGAGTGACCTGGATAACTTTCATGTATTGGATTTACAAAAGAAGTTCGTTAAAGTTTTAAAGAATCTTGTAAGAAGGGACGCCTTGAAATAAAATATGCTGTTCAGAAAAAGGGGCTACCTAAAGTTCTTCCTGTACTTTAGGAGTTGCAAGTAAGAAGAGGCCGGGGGCTGCCGTCCAGAACAAGGGGTCCCGAGCAGAGACCCATTTGGGGATTCATTTAGTCATGATGGGAGGTCATAGTTGCTGCTATTTTTAATTAAGAATCAATAATTTGAGTATTATTTTAATTGCTTTTATTTTTTGAATTTTGTTCACTGCCCAGAAACAATTGAGAGATAGGTGTCCATACAAATTCAAAAAATAAAAGACAGAGAAATCACCGCATCAACCATGAACAGGGAAGATGGCTTCAGAGAAGACCTAGAGAAGAGATGTTCACCCAACGCCTTGGGGCCAGCTCAGGACTCAAGATGTTAGGCAGCTCCAGACAGTGGGATCAATTCACTACCTGTGACCAAGTGAAACACGGACAGGCGTCCTGGTGACTAGGCCAAGCAGTGGGGCCCAATGTGGAGGTCAGAAACAGAGCCGAGAAGGGGGGTTCTAATGAGGAATCCTTTGGGGCCTTAATGGGCGAGCTGCACATACTGAATTTCACACCAGTCACCTTATAAGTCAAGCCATGCCACAGAATGTCAGACATCGAACTGGAAACTAAATTAACCTGCTGAAGTCTTCAGCGAGGATCTCTCGTTCCCTTTCTTCGCACCTCCATGGGGGGCTCCCCTTGCTCCAAGCACTGGAAAATCCCGCTTCACCTTTCTTCCTCCCCAATGAACTGCTGGCGATTTCGGTGCCTGCCCCAGCTGAAGTCCATCTCCAAGCCCAGGAAGTCAACTTTTCACAAAGGAAAAAAGACAAAGCTCTTTATTAGTGGCCAGTTTTAGCAGATTGCATTTTAAAATCAAACACAAACTTTGGACTGTTGCAGGGAAGGCCTTAGTGGAGACTAGCTAGGCATGCTGTGCAGTTCCCGTCAATTGGGGAGCTGGGCCTCAGGGCCCAGGAATAGGTGACCTTGTTCCCCCTCTTCTGCCAGCCTTTCTCTGCCCTGTCAGTGGGGACCCCATTGGGCTGCTCCCTGTGACCCCCGTCTCTTCCAAAGTAAGGTGTGTCTTGTTCTCAGAAAAGGAAAAAGCGCACGCGCGCACACACACACACACACACACACACACACACACACACACAGGCAGCCTCCTGCCTGCTCCTGGCAGATCCCAGATGCCCCCGCTAGCTAAGAGTAGCTTTATGGGTTCATTGAAATATTGAAGGATCCAATCTGGATCAGTCACTGGGACCAGAGGTTTAGCCTTTCTGAGCTTTCGGACTCCTGCTGGGACACGTCTGTTTGCCTTTGTTCACTGAAATGTCTCTGCATCCTAGGGCCCCGTGGCCAGCAGGACCCTTAACATCACCTGAGAGCAGAGCTTTCGGGGCAGAACTGCTCTCCGAGGGAGCCCAGGCAGCCACCCATTACATTTATTGTTTGGGCTGACAGTGACTGTCACTTTTTTCAGTTGTCCTCTAGCCTAACCTTTGCTAGATTTAACGTAAGCATCTTTGAATTAAAAGAATACACTTTGCTGTTTCTGGAAATACCTGTCATTGGATTTAAGCTATTCTTCGCTGATGTTGCAACTTCCAAATCAAGCTTCCTACCATACCACAATTTTAACAAATCATGGAAAGAGGAGGAGGAGGAAGAGAAGGAGGGAGCGGAGGGGAGGGGAGGGGGGGAAGGGGAGGAGGAAGCTCCCAGGCCTGTCTATAAATCAACCCAGGAAGCCCCCGGAGCTATACCAAGGAGAGCACAACCACCTGTGAAGATCTGGTCCTTCAAAAGAGCCAATTGTTTTTTTTATTTCAAGACACACAACTGCCGGATTCCCACCAGAGCTCTGCCAGTTTTAAAACTGACCCAGGGAAATCCTGGTGTGGAAATACTTTTTACTTAAGCCGCTGGAAGCAGAAAATAGGGACAACTGCAGCTTGAGTCCCTAGCCCTCCCCAAATGAGCTTTTGACCCAGGGCATAAACAACCGGAGTTCTCAGAGGAGGAAAGGGGGTCCATAGGTGAGGACGTTGATCTGAAGACTGATGATCTCCTGAGATGGATCGAGCTTAAATCATCCGATCCTTCAAAGCTCTCTGCCATCCGAACAGCCAAAGGCCTTCCAGATAAACCCTATTTCAACAAACCAACTTTACATGCAGAAGGATGATCTGAGATTTCTTACAGCTATAATAATTTGGAGTGACAGGTATGGGCCATTCCCCGTCCTCCAGAATAAAGGGGTCTCTGAAGGCGATGCCATTCTTTGCCACCTCTTTTCAAGCCTCTGAACAACATTTATGAATACCGAAAAAGGGAAATGGATGATACTTCAGGAACTGTTTCACTAGCATTCTCCAAGCCACAGAAGCATCCATGTTCTGAGACACCCCAAATTAAAGATGATGTATTTCTGGGGCTGTCAGCAGAAAGACCCACCAACATGGCAGCAAGGACTCTCTCTGGAAGGAGGCTGGGCGGATCCCAGCTGCAGCCTGGCAGGGCTCTTCCCAAGGAGAGGAAGCCTCTAACAACCACACTGGAGAGCAGCCTGAGGCAATCACCAAAGCCCACTCTAAACAGCCTCTAATTAATTGTTATCCTGCTACTCCAATGAGCCCCAGGAGGGCAACAAGCCAAACAAAAGTGGGGGGGGGGAAACCTCATTTACTCATTCAGAAAATCTCTGACAGCAATTCTTCAAAACTGGGCAGCTCCAAAGGAAAAAGGGGCACCCCCAAGTGGCATCCAGTTCTTCAGCTGGATTTCCCTGCTGTTTCTTTCAAGGTGAGCAAATGGCAAACAAGCAAGGTTTCCTTTGTCCTCCTGGTGATCAGGTCAGGCTGGCTTTGCTTCAGCGGCCCAACCAAGCCTTGGAGGACTCTGCGCACCCCAGGACAGGCCAGCAATTTCCACAGGACCCGCATAGTTTGTTCCCAGAGGCAAAGGTGGAGAGAAGTGGATTCAGGAAGGCTACCTGCTGACACACCTACTTCAAGCTCAGCTATGCTGGTAGTACTTCTCCCAGGTTATGAGACTTCAAATGCTGGACCATGGAACCCATAATTCATGTTTTGGGCGTCCTCTTTGAACATGGAGGAAGTCCTTCCTAATATGCAAGCAAATCATTGTAAGCCGCCCTGAGTCTCCGGAGAAGGGTGGCATATAAATTTAAAAAAAAAAAGCAAAAAAATCAATTCTGCCCTGGCCAGTGCCGGGTTCTCAGTAGCAGACAAAGCCTGTTTCCTTCCACACCTGCCCACCTTTGGAGGGCTGAGCTCGCTGCACCTGGCTGGTGGGCCTGAAGAGACAGTCTGCCTCCAAGGCCTTTGCCCACCTCCCAGGCAAGGACACTGCCCATCCTTCACAGCAGGGGTGAAATCCAGCAGGTTCTAACAGGTTCTGGAGAACTGGTAGTGGAAATTTTGAGTAGTTTGGAGAACCAGCAAATACCACCTCTGGCTGGCCCCCGAGTGGGGACGGAATGGGGATTTTGCAATATCCTTCCCCTGCCACGCCCACCAAGCCACGCCCACAGAACCGGTAGGGAAAAATTTTGAATTTCACCCCTGCTTCACAGCCATGGAGAAAAGATGGAAGAAGGAAGGGGATACCCGACCTGGAAGACCTGGAGGCAGAAATCCATTTCATTACCTCATTCACGGGCAAAGCAAAGGAGCGGCTAGGGAGAATCTTAAGGGAAGGAAGAACCAGCAGCATCTCCCTTGGGATCCCGGCTGCATTTCAATCTCTTTCCTGATCAATGGGGATAATTTTGTTGCAGTACACTACAGCATCCTCCTTTCTCTTTGACAAAATGAAACCGAGTCCTCAGGATTTTTCCACCCATTGCTCTCTTGGCTGCTCCGCTAGTACTATTTCATTACTTATTGATTTTTCAACGTACTGTCTGTGTGGCTGTAATTTACACAGGTTCTGATGGCTCTTAGCAATTCTTAACACCTGAAGGTGAGATCCTGGAACTCATCCAGGACAGTAAATGTAAAGAACTTGAGTTATAAGAAAAGCATGACAAAGCAGGAAACTTGCTAGCCAAAGAAAAGGTGACGTGAGCACAAGGCCAACCTTATCGTAAGCCAATGGATGCTTCCTAGTTAGCAATGCTGAAAAAGCAATTGACAGAGTGAATAAAAGACAGCGGAGAGAACTCAGTGCAATGAAGTGCAATATTTTAGTTAAAAAGATGAGGCAACATTGGACATCAGGAGAAACGTCTTGATATGGAAGTGGTATTCATTTCACAACCAGGGACCTTTTCTGGTAGGAATGTCTTCATTTGCAATTGCCTCAGCCATTCTCCATTGGGAAAGTATTCTGTTTTCCATGGTGCTAATTCTCACAGCAAAATGTCCTTGGTTACAGGACCAACTTCTCCCCCCTGCAACATCCTGCAACATCCTGTCTCCCTGGAGGTGCCCACTCAAAGCCATGACTGAACTTTGCTATGTCAGAAGCTCCGGAAAGGGAGAAACGTCCTTCTTCTTCTAGGCCAGAGCTGTCAAACTCCCGGCCTGCGGGCCAAATACGTCACATGCTGCCCACGCCCAGTTTAGCAAAGGGGGGGAAAGGCCCAATACATCATGTGACGCTGCCATGACAATGTGAGTTTGACACCCCTGTTCTAGGCGGAAAGCACAAGGAAGCTGTGGGGCCACCCGGCTCCACTTCCCACCATTGCAGAATCCAAAAGAAATCAGCAGCAAAGAGCCTGGGTGGCTTCTTTGCTGCACCACTAAGGCCACTGATGAGGTCATTTAGCCCCTATGTCTGTGTGTGTGTATGTGTGTGTGTGCATAAAGTGACATATTAAAATTGGTATGAATAATGCAAAGAACACTTTTCAAAAATCAATAGGCAGCTTTAGACTGTACTTGTTTGTCGTATTTCTGAGTTATTGACCCCGGATCAAGAGCCAGGTTCTGATTTATAAAGTACCTTTAGTAAATGAATACTTTCTGCTAAGCCTGAAAACTAACCCCCTGCTGAAGTCTGCCAAGCATCTCGGCCCCTGCCCACCCTAAAGTTGCTGCTTCTGGCCTGGGCAAGAGATGGGATTTCCTGGAGAAGTCTAAGTCGGCCTGTGGCTGGGCCCAGACGGGTCCCCTTGACCTGCAGGCAGCAGCTGGGTGTCCACTCCAAGTCAGCCTGGAAAGGACCGGCTCCGCCTCTCCCCGGCCGGAAACAGATCTTGGGGGTGTGGCTTTCCCCATCTCCTTGGGTCACACTCCTCTCAAGGGGAAAGCGCAGAGGCAGCCAGGAAGGCTCAGCTGAGATCCTGGCAAAGAAGATCCATTAATTAGGCTGCCCACTTGAACTCCCTTAACCCAGGACCAGAGGCCCTCGCACTGACCTCTCAGAGCAAAGCTGGCTTTCCCTGGCTGCAGAGCGAAGTGCTGCCCCCCCTCCCCCTGTAGTTTCAGTGCCCCCCAAGGAGAGATTGGAGGGAATGGCCCTGCTTGAAACTCCTACCTCCTATGCCTCACAGCAAGGATTAGAACGGTTTAAGTGGGATCATTTGAATGAATGGGGCTTTTTCTGCACCTGTATCTGTTCAGCTCCCTATAGAGTCTCAACATCTTTCCCCAGAAAAACCTACAGAAAGTGCTGCCTGCTGCACGGCCACTCAGAGGGGCTGGCTACAAATGCTGCACATGAAAATAGATTTCAAAAATTACCCTATTGCATGTCATTGAGAAGTTCTAGATTAATAAGGTTTTGTCCCACAGTGGCTAAAACAACAGTCAGTTTCTTTATGTCCTTCCAGAATGAGTGACTGATTCATATGGAGCATGGATGGACCAATGCCTTGGCCAGGTCAAGGGCAGATCCCATTGTTCCAACTCCTTTCCTGGATGGAGTTGATTAAACAACCTCAGTTGCGGAGTGACCTGTTCAAGTACTGATCTCCTATTGTGCCAGATGTGTCTACCAGGGCAGGCTTTAAAAGAAGAGCTGACAGGCTTCAAAAAGGCAGCCAAAACCCAAGGAAACATAGCAAACTTCCCTCCCCACAAGTCAGAACCTAAAGTAGGTCAGCCCAGCTATTAAGGGCAAGCAGGTTTCCTTGAAAGTGTCTCTAGGTATGACCGGTCCTTCAAAGCTGCTGTGTTGAGGGAGAAAAAAAAGGGGGCAACATTTTATTCCACATTCACAAATTGCTCTGTGGCCACCCATCTGTCCATAGATGCATTTCTCCAGCACCTTTTGGCTGAAGAAACCCAACCATTTTGGAGCTTCTGTGTCACTTCTGGGGATTGCCCACAGGATTTTCAAAAACTCATTACCAATTGCTTCACCTGAGGATTTTCAGCAACACCTATGGGAATGAAACCTTGGTCTTTGCAGTCAATTTGGATTTAGAATTAGATGATCTTAATTAAAAGACAACCTACTGGTTGAAGAATCCAAGGTATCGGTTCACACTGGCACATGGCATTCTGAAAGCACAATTTCTCCATTCCCAGTCTATGGAGAGTCTCAGTCATCCAAGCCATAGTTGTCCCAAAGGTGCTATCCCAAGTGGGCCATCATCAAATCTCAAAAAAGACCTTATAGGAGCTCCTCCGTAACAGACAACGAAGAAAACAATAAACAAAGCAACTTTGTCATTCCATACTTTACATGAATACTGGAAAAGCTCAGGAGGATCTTCAACCAACACAACATACGTGCACACTTCAAACCCAAAAATACACTAAAGCAGAAACTTGTCCACCCCAAGGATAAAACACCCAGACACAAACTGAGCAACGTGGTATATGCAGTACAATCTCTCAACAGATGGAAAGGGATACAACATCATCTATCTCCAGTCTACAACACAGTCCTTTCTACAGTTCCAAGGTTTCACACCCATTTGCACTACTCAGGTGACCCTGAGGATAGAGTTAAACCTCCAGGTGGCCTCAATGACTCTCTAAAAAAAATGCAAATGACCAGCTGTCTGCAAGGAGTATAAATCCTTCCATTTCCCATCATCCAGCCAGAGCTGAAGAAGCTTCTTGGATGGGAAGCAAAATGTCTTCGAAGAAAAATCAGAAAGGAGGGCAGGTTTTGAGATTGTACCAAAGGTAAAATATCTAGGAGTTCAGGTTGCAGAATCAAATATGAAATTGTTTCAAAATAATTATGAGGTGTTGTGGCGAGAGGTGCAAAAAGACATGGAGACTTGGAAAAAACTGCAGCTGTCTTTACTTGGAAGAATAGCAGCAGTTAAGATGAACATTTTGCCAAGATTTCTTTTTTTGTTTCAAATGATTCCGGTGCTTAAAAGTGATAAACAACTAAAAGTATGGCAAACTGGAGTGAACAAGTTTGTCTGGAACGAGAAAAAACCAAGAGTAAAATTGAAAATTATGCAAGATGTTCCAGAAAGGGGAGGTCTTAAACTTCCAAACCTACAGTTATATTATGATGCAGCAGCTTTGACTTTAACAAGTGATTGGTTTGGAGGAAAAAAGACTGGAATACTAAACGCAGAAAGTTTTGATTTGGAATTTGGATGGCATGCTTATTTATTTTATGATAGCAAAGTGGATAAAGTATTTAAAAGCCATATACTTAGAGACTCTTTGCTGAGAGTTTGGAAGAAGCACCGACTCAAATGGGATTATAAAATACCGTTATGGCTGGATCTTGGTCATATTTTGTGGAATACAAATATAATGTCACTCGGGGGGGTTTTATACAAAGAGGTTCTTTTTACAGATGCGGGCAGATGGCAGCTGAAGACATTACAGACACTGTTGGCTGAAGGGATTAATTTAACTTGGTTACAATACAATCAATTGCAATTGAGATGGAAAGAGGACCAAAGAACTGGTATTATGGTGCATGAGGAAGAATTGGTTAGACATATAAAAGAGAAAGGTCCAATGCATATTAAAAGGCTTTATAATGTTTTGTTAGAAAGGGATTCGGAAACTGAATTAGTTAAAGATTGTATGATTAAGTGGGCACAAAATTTTGAAGAACCAGTGATGTTGGAAACATGGGAAAAAATTTGGGTTCAGAATGTTAAATTTACACAGTCGCAGAATTTGAGGGAAAATTTTTACAAAATGTTTTATAGATGGCATTTAGATCCTAAGAAATTGTCGTATATGTACCCTAATGTTCAGCCAAAATGTTGGAGGTGTGATTGTTTAGATGCTACATATTATCATATTTGGTGGACTTGTAAGAAAGTTAAGGCTTTTTGGATAAAAATTTGGTGGGTCATGCAGAATGTTTTAAAGAAAAAAATCCAATTTTCTCCACAATTGCTTTTATTGGGTATAGTTGAGGGTTTTACAGTGGATGAAACAAAGTTGATTTTGTATATGATTACAGCAGCGAGATTGTTGATAGGTAAATATTGGAAAAATGAAGCTCTGCCCACCGTAGAAGAATGGATTTTGAAGATGGCTAGCTTTGCGGAGATGGCGAAGATTTCAGCATACTTAAAAGATCGCTTACAAGAGACTTATGAATGTGGATGGAAAAAGTGGATAGATTATGTGCAGAACAAATACCAAACCAAGAAGTATCAAATAGCTTTTCATTGATAGTATTATATTATATTAAATAGAAATAGTCGAACTATGTGAAGATGAAAAATGACATGGGGGTTGGGGGGGTTTAAGGTTTTTGTATAGGGGATAATGATATTCTATGGAAGTCTGGGGGGAGGGGAGGGTCAGGGGTTGTTTGGGAGGGTGGGTTGGGGAGTTTGGGGAGGGTTAGGGGGGTGAAAATGGGGTGAAAATGTAATTGTAAAACTTTTACAATAAAAAAAAAAAATCAGAAAGTCCAGTTGCCTCTTGAAAAAGCACATTTGGGTTCTCTATTCTGTTTTCATATGTAAACTCTCCTGAGTCTGGCTTAACTTTTAAATTAAGACGATCTTTAAAGTGAAAAGAGGCCCTCTCCTGTAAACTTTTGCAAATGTCACGGACCTCTCAGAATTGGAGACTTTCCAAAGGTAGCTAGGTTCAGTGTGTGGGGGAGTACTGGTACAAGGACCCAGCCTTAAAGCAGGGCATCAGTCAATATGCACAATATTATCAGACAGGGCCAAAGACTGCTTTTTTGCACCTTGTGAACAAGGTAGTCCTTGCCACACAATACGACAAGAAGGACAGGCATTTTATGAACTAATAAAATTCCTGTCTTCTTCCATCTGCTACCAAGAATCTAAAGGGGACAACAGAGCTAAGCCACAGAAGTGATGAAGGCTGCAGGAACACCCTCAGGGTGATGCCTTCCTTGGGTAGTTTATTTGACAGAAGGGCTGATTGGCATTCAGCAACCAGCTTTCATGGGCCCAGACAAGCAGAAATCCAGCACCACCCTTTCGGCTTATTTAATTTAATTTAATTTAATTTCCAATTTATATACCGCCCTTCTCCCTGAAGACTCAGGGCGGTGTACAGCCAAGATAAAAAACATAGAATACAAATATTAAAACATTTAAAAATATATATAAATTTTGGCCCGAAAGTTAAGAATCACAGACTAATTAAAAGAATTTAAAAAAATTTTCTTAAGCCAACCCGGCTTGTTGAAAAAGATGGGTTTTCAGGGAACGACGGAAGGCATTGAGGTCATGGATTCTTCTTATCTCCGGGGGCAACTGATTCCAGAGGGTGGGAGCCCCCACAGAGAAGGCCCTCCCCCTGGGGGCCACCAGCCTACATTGTTTGGCTGAAGGCACCCTGAGTAGGCCCTCTCTGTGGGAGCGCACGGGTCGATGGGAGGTCGTTGGTAGCAGCAGGTGGTCTCGGAGATAGCTAGGCCCTATGCCATGGAGTGCTTTAAAGGTGATAATCAACACCTTGAAGCGCACCCGGAAGACCACTGGGAGCCAGTGCAGCTCGCGCAGGAGCGGTGTTACATGGGAGCGCCATGTTGCTCCCATCACTACCCGCGCTGCTGCATTCTGGACCAGCTGGAGCCTCCGGGTGCTCTTCAAGGGGAGCCCCATGTAGCGAGCGTTGCAGTAGTCAAGGCGAGAGGTGACGAGGGCATGAGTGACTGTGCACAAGGAATCCCGATCAAGAAAGGGCCGCAACTGGCGAATCAGGCGAACCTGATAAAAGGTCCCCCTGGTAACAGCCGTCAGATGTTCCTCCAAAGACAGCTGCCTATCCAGGAGGACTCCCAGATTGCGAGCCCTTTCAGTGGGGGCCAATGACTCACCCCCAATAGTCAGTGATGGAGTCAACTGACTATATCGGGATGCCGGGAGCCACAGCCACTCAGTCTTGGAAGAGTTGAGCTTGAGCCTGTTCCTCCCCATCCAGATCCACACAGCCTCCAGGCACTGGGATATCACTTCAAGGGCATTTATAAGCAGCAGTGGAGACTTTGCAGGGAGAAAGAAAGGTTATTTGACAGTCTATCCTAGAACATAACCTTTAAACCCATAAAAATGCAGAAAAGCAGCAGAACTTGTCATTATCCCAGCAAAGAACAAATTTTACTCATTGTTACATTTCAAACAGGTGTTTTTCAACTACTTCAATTAGAAATTTCTATGGTAGTTTACAAAGCACAACTCATCACTAAACAAGACTCAAAACTGGCCTCCACCTAATCATACTGGAACAGAAATGCATCCACTGACCAGGCCAGTGGCCAAAAAATCCTCTTGGCTAATGGATCTCCCAGTGGGCAGGTGGGAAACCCCCTCAACACCTACCTTGAAAGCTTCCACCTGGGAAAAAGGTAGGAACTGTTACAGGGGCACTAAACGATTGCCCTGCCATTTTCTACTGGAAAGTGTCCGAAGTTGTCATTTATTTCCTAGAGAAGACAAGCGGGTAAAAAAAAGCCGGTTGGGAAATTGCTTTCCAAATTGCTCTAACCTGGTTCTTGATGGCGATCGTTTAATGGAAGCGCGAGAGACAGCAGCCAGCCACTTCCACGTGGTTTTCCCAGACATGCAGGGGTGTCACCCTGATGATGGGATGTCCAGCTGAGCTTCCCATTTTCTTTAAGGTTAGGCCAGGAGAGCAGGGCTCCGAGCGAGCTACGCCTGGGTCTCCTGCATCTCCTTCATGGGCATAGGGAACTCCGCACAGCCATCCTGCTTCCCAGAAAGGCCCATGGGAGGAGAGGGCCATATCCTGCTCTGCTCTGCTATTCAGACTCCTCGAGCCCTGAGGCTGCTTTGCTGAGGAAATCTTCCAAAATCAATGGCTTTCTGGCAAGGACTCTCATGAGGGTTGTATAAACTTAATTAGCAATGATGAATATTTACAGCTTTAATTCCACTTCCACCAAGCAGCTTTTTGTTTTTGGTGGGATCTCCCTGTCGCAGACCCTTCAGTGCAGAGAGGGTTCTGAGCCTGAGGGGCAGGTCAGCTCCTGCTGGGAAATCTCTGAGCACCATCCATCCTTCGGGAAACGGAGGCAAAGGCTGGCCAAAGAAGAGATTCTCCCATAAGAGTTCTGGAGTCCTGTATGATCAAGGTTCAGTTGTGCCAGATGTAGAAATAAAGGGGACTTTTCAGGATAGAAAAGTCATTTATCACCTATATTTAAAGTTGAATTTGCTGATATTTTATGGTATTCGATATTATTTCTATTAACATTTTATGCTGAAATTACAGAATGATTCGTGAGTGCTGAATTTTTGATTGCCTTTACACTTGCTGGGATACCTATTAAAGTTGATTTATGTTAATAGCACTGTAAGAAGATATTAACAATGAAATTCCAAAAGCACTTAGCATCCGATAATTGGAATTAAATGACAAAAAGAAGATCATAAAGGGGATGGAAAAGAAGGAGTGGGGTTGGCAGCATTTCCTTCATTTGCCACCCCCCCCCCCCCCGCAAGCTCGCTCAAAGGAGCCCCGATGCCATCCGGCCCAGCTCAGCAGCGGCGTTCAGGGGAAACACTCGGCCGATTGGCGCTCCGTCCACCTCAACGGGAACCTTTTCGGGCCAACGAGCTCGACCAAGCCGCCTGACCGGGGAGACGGAGGGACGTTGCCGTCTGCCGCTGGGATCCTTTCAGGGCAAACCACTCAGCTCCGCTTCGCTCCAGCGTTCACGCCGGCTCCTTCCACAGTGGCCATCGCCGAGGGAGGGCCCGGCCGGCTCTGACATCCAGCCGGGGCCAGGAAGAGACCGCTGTCGCTGTTGGCGATGGACCGAAGAGTTTCTCGGGGCTTCGGCAGCTTTCAAGGTCCCTGCCCTTTTTCGCAGCCAGAGCTCTCCCGGGGGCTGGGCAGGCGGAGGCTGCGACCCGGAGGGAGGACCGTTCAGGAAGAGGTCAGGCCGGGGGCAAGGGAAGCACCGCCGCCGCCTCTGGCCAGGCTTCGGGGCCTGCAAGCAGCGCTGCCTCGGCGGCTCCCGCAGGAAGAGCAGCTGTGGGCAAGGCGGCCCTGCCGGCCTCCGACTTCCGGCCTGGGGCCCCTTGGCGGGGCGGCGGGCGGGGGTCCCGTGGTTCTCCAGCCCGGCTGGCTGCCAAGACGGGCGCGGGGGGCAGGCGGCTCGCTCTCCGCCTCGGGAGCCTGGCCGGGAGGGCGGCCGCCGGGGAGGGATGCGGGGCCGAGGGGGGCAGGGCAGAGCAGAGCCGCCCTCCGCTCTGCCACGCGCTTCGGAGCTCGGGTTCCCCGGGCTCAGCCCTGCCTGCCTTCCCGGTCGCTTCCGTCGCCTTCGGGCTTGGCGAGGGGGAGCTGCGCTGCCCAAAGGCAGCTTCCTCGGCAGGCACCGCGACCGACCCCAGGAGCGCAAGCAGGGCGCCTTCGCTCGCCAGGAAGCGCCGCTGGAAACGGCCCGGCCAACGAGAAAGCGCCCCTCACCTTAGCGAGGCTCGGCGGGGAAGTGGCGGGGGCCTCGGGGGCGCTTCTTCTGCCTCCCCTTCGCACCTGCGGCTGGAAAAGAAGGCAAGTTGTTGTGGAATAAGTTCCATAGGCTTCCGCTAGAGTCTTTCTTTCCTTTTCCATTTCCTTTAAAAAGCTGCCCGGTTGTGATTTCATCAAAATAGTCGGAAGATTCTCCAGCCTCAGAGTGAAGCCGCTGCGTTCTTCCTGGTTTTGCACATTTGATGGACTAATTTCCCCCTTCAGAAGCTGACTTTCTATAGCTTCCCAGGTTCCATATTGTGTACTTTACTCAGCAAAAGGACATGTGTGAGTTTTGTGTAATTTTTAAATCTGAAGCCAACTCTTGAAAAGTAACAGAACATTTGAAGCCCGCAAACACTGAACTAAAGCACAAGGGTCTCTCTAGGAGTCTCCAACCCCTTGCTAGCCTCCCAGTCAATGAGATGCCTGGTAGGACCAAGCTGCATTGGCTTAGCTAAAGCAGAGTGCCTCCCCATTCATCCCTGGGTCCCACTCATCCTGCAGAGGTTCCTGGTCCCCTTCTCCATTACTCCCAGCTTCTCCTCTCCTGTCAGGCATCCTGGCACTGGCAAAGGAGCAGGATGTGAAAGGGGGAGGGGAGGGAGGGAGGGAGGGAGGGAGGACAAGACTATCAGTCAAGGCCTACTGACTTGAAAGAAGAAAGGGGACCAGTTGCCTTGGGGATGCCTTGTTGTCAGCACTCTTTCCCTTAGGATCTCCTCCTCCTCCTCCGCTCACCATAGGTATTGGTCCTTATCCCGTGGGAGGTCAAGTGGGAAAGGCAGCCCACAGATGAGCTCTGGAATCTCCATGGGGCAACAACGATGTCTGGACAGCAACTGCTTTGGAAGTTTCTAGCCCCAGAATTCTAATGGTCTGACATTTCTCTGTTGGTCTAGCAGCAGAAATGAGACTGCTGAGTGTTTCCCTGAGTCCTGCCGGTTTATCAAACACACAGGGCTACAGTGGGGAGAGGTCTGGACCAGCAGAGGAGACCCAGGAAAGCAACCTGGATGATTTGAGGCCAGTCAGTCTGTCTCACTGGGGAAAAATGGAATGAAGAGTGCTATGTACAACATCTTGAGTTCTTGGGAGTAAAGGAGGATGTCAATCCAACAAATTGTAATAAATAGATTGTAAGTAAAATGATTAATTACAGAACCAGCTTTTCCCCTCCCATTGAGCCAATGTTCCCTATTCCCTTACAGGCCCAGTCCTCCAGAAATCCAGACCTCTCCGGCTAAAGTTCAAGAAGCTGCAGGCCATCAGCATATGGCTTCCATCCCTGGACCTTTCTTTCCCCCAAAGAGATTTCCTGGAGGGAGCGGCTGCCTGTCATTTAAACCTTTTGACACTTCTTCATTTTTCTTCCTAGCTCAGCAGGAGCAGCCAGTTTTGCAGCCTCATGAAGAGAACCGAGCATTTGATCTGAAATTGTTTTTCAATAGCTGTATCTTCTTCTGTGTTATTGCTTTACATGGCATATGTTTGTACAATATTGAAAATCAATAAAAGTACAAAAATGTTCCGTCTTCTTTTAAAAATGAAACTATCTTGTTAGCATTCTGGAGCTGATGTTCTGCTTTTCCTTTTTTCTGTGTCTGGGGCTGTTTGAGGGACCAGGCTGAGAGGCTCAGCAAAGCGGATAGAAGAAGGGACTGCCCTCCAGGCCCCAAGAGCAGCATCTGGCAGACATTGGGCCAAGGTTGGTTGGTTCTCTCTCTCTCTCTCTCTCTCTCTCTCTCTCTCTCTCTCTCCCTCCCTCCCTCCCTCCCTCCCTCCCTCTCTCTCTCTCTCTCACACACACACACACAGGGGCTCTCTTAAAAACTGAACTGTTCTCATGAAGGTTCTTTCCAGACTGAGGTGATTTTAGTCAGTGGCAGCTTGAGAAAAGCTCCCCCATAATTCAGACTTCATCTTGCAAAAGAGAAGCGGCCTCAGGGGGTGAAACCATTATTTTCAACATCTTGGGGGGGGGGGACTTGCTGTCTCTTATTTTGGAAATTCTGGAAGACCTAGTTCTGGTCATAGTAATTTCAATTCATATAAAACAGACTCATAAGGTCACTGAGGATCTGCCATCAGAAAGCAAAGAGGAATGAAGTGCAAAATCTGAAAAAAGTGTCTGAAAAGAGGGGCTCCCTTGGATTTCCCATGGTTTCCTCCTCCCTGAAATGGGGCAAGTGATATCTGGGAGACGGGCTGCATAAACAAACCAGACAATAAATAAATGCTGGACCTTGTACTGAGGGATCTGGCTCAGCCCACCTTAAATTCAGCCCTATTTCAGAGGGAAGAAACCAGATGGCAGACTTTGGGTGATGCATGCAGGCAGCAACCCAGCGGCTATAGGGGGAGGCAGGGAGACAGTGGGCCACACCTTATGGGTGCTTTAGTGAAATATTAATAGGCTGGTCTGGTTGGGCAGCTGGGACTGAGCCAGTGATGGGATTCAGCCAGTTCGCACCACTTTGGGAAAACCGGTTGTTAACTTTCTGAGCAGTTTGGCAAACTGGTCGTTGGAAGAAATCATTAGGCCAGAGAACCGGTTGTTAAATTACTTGAATCCCACTACTGGACTGAGCACTTCACTAACTAGAGATCCAGTACCCTAACATGACCCTGGCGTGCAGGACAAGATGAGAAAATGGCATCCATCACAAGGGTTCACATCAGTGGTGGGTTGCTACCGGTTCGCCCTGGTTCAGGTGATGGTGAGGTGAGAGTGCCCTGGTTTGCTCCGACCATCAGCTGGGCCCCCCCGCCCGCCCCTGCGCTATACCTACCTATATTCGTTCATTTTTAGCCCAGCTGATAGGCACCGCAGAGCAGATTGCCGCACCTCAGCTGTTCTGAAATGCAATGTGCTTGCGTGCAGCAAACCCGTGGTAACACCGGTTGAAACCACCACAGGTTCACATCTAGTCCATTGCTCAATGCTGATCAGAACCTGCTGACCCAAAGAAGGGCAGGTCAGTCAGGAGAGGCACCACCAAGCCTCCGGGTGCGGCTTCCCTGCTGCCAAGATCGGGGCCAAGGGCTCCGAGTGGCCTCTGTGGTCTTGTACCAAGGAAGCCTTTGTGGGCTGAAGGCCAGACCTCTAGACTTCTCCCAGCTGGATGTGGGTATTCCATTTCTTTCCCCACCATTCTGTGGCAGCACAGCCAGTCTGATGGCCAGTCTGATGGCCTGCCCTTCAAGGCTGGGATGGTGCAACCCAACTCCTGTTCAAGAAGATGCCAATCTGACAAGCAGAAAGAAACCTGCCTGTGGACATTTGGAAAGCTTGAAGAGGAAGGGATCAATTCTGAATGACAGCAAGGGAGGTGAAATCAGGGCAGGGCAATAGCATTAGCCATGATCAGCTTTATCAAAGAGAGCTGAAGGGTGTGTATCAGATGCACATAAGACAGACAGAAAACACCTGGCTATGACCTCCACCCACCCGAGTTACTGCCAATCTGCTGATTAATTACAGGTGTTAATTGGAGGAAAGTATAATTGAAGGATTGCTGAGCATACCAGATGAACGTCCATATTGGCCAGAAACACCTACCGTATATTACTTGGCTTTGCTTTTTCTTGTGGGGAGAGCACAAAGCTAGCTAGTTGCACTTTTTGAAAGTCCAAGAACATGAATTACTAAAGGCCTGATGCTCAGTGCCAGTGGCTGTGAATTATGTCAAGATCCCAGTTTGACTCCTTAGAACATCTCTGAGCATCTGCCTGAAGCCTTCAAAAATGGAGCTCCTGAAATCACCGTCAAGGGTCCTGGACAAGGCAGACCAGGGGCTTAATATTTTTCTTTGTTCCTCAAGTTAGATAGGGAGGTTGGAACCATCCTGAGCCTAACAATTGATTAAAATTAAACAAACTTTCCTTGGTCACATTTTAAATTATGCATAAGCTTTAAGGCATACTTCTCTTCTCTCTTTCCAAGGCTGCAGACTGAAGCTTGAGACCCAAGGCTGAGATCAAGCTGAATTATGGGCTAGATTCCAGTGAGCAAAACCCAGATTAAAGCTGGATCCCATATAAATTTAACTCCCTCCTCCTCCTCCTCCCTCTGCTCATCTCACACTCAAGGATGTAGCAGGTATCTCTTCATTCCCATAACCGTCAGGGTGGGAGGGGGGGAACCATTTCCTCTAGGCATGGTTTTTGGAGCGAAGGGCCCGTCACTGCAGACCCCTGTCCTCTTCTGCATTTGCTCAGTGAGGACTAGTGTTTCCAGAAAAATAATTGGGTGACTAGGTCAGCAGCATCCAAAATCCCTTTTAGGAACTGAGCAATGACAAAGATGACCATCAAATTCCTTCAGCCTGACAGAATGCACTTCTGTTAACTGAAGGGAACGAGACCAAAAAGTTTGCTTCAACCCACAGGGGGCCAGGTTGGGGCTTCTCCCTTCTCACTCTCCTCTCTAATCCTGGCCCAGTGTCCTTACAGAAAGTTCTCTCAAGTGCTACGCATTGCGATCTGCTCTCAAATTGCCCCCAGAGCCCACTGGAAATTCCCTCAGATGTCTAACAAGCTTCAGACACAACTGAGGTTTAGAAAGACAGAGAAATCAATACAGCGGCTTCCACCAGTCAGGCTGAGGGATTAGCCACCCCAAGAAAAGAATTGACAGTTGAATAAGGGAATCATGACTCTGAATAACCTGGGAGGTTTATAAAGCTCGAAAGCTCCCTTTGGCCCTGATAACCTCCAGCTGACCAAGGGAGGCTGTGAAAATATTCACTTAGCTTCCTCCCCTTCTCTGTCAATGAGGGCAGCCACCACCCCTGGGGTCAGTCGGAAGACACTATCACACAACACCAGGGAAAGAATAATCATTTGTCAAAAGACCACCCTGAGCTCCTCCCTGCTAAGACTTCAGGTTTACAGCAGCTGATCCTGGTCTCTTCCCATTGCAATGGCCAGTTTGTAACATTTGAGTGCTCAGTGGACATTTGGCTGGGCTCCAAGGCCATGTTTTCAAGTTCATCCATCGAGCTATTAGGCTGGCCAGCAGCAGGGATGGGACCTTTTCAAGGGGAAAAGGTTGGGGAATTCTCTCCAAAGGTCGGGTGATGCTCAATTTGAAGCACCTTTAAATGAGCTTTGACTTTTTTCTTGCCTTTGCCTTTCAGCTAAAACTGAAGTTTTTAACATGCAAGTGTTTGATCTGAGCTATGCTGTTCTAGATGAGACTTCACAGTGGAGGTCATTGCATTTATCCTTTTAACTCTATCACTTTCAGGCTTTGCCCTGCAAGGTGGCACAGAAACATTGATGACGGCCAAATCAGGCCACCCTGCCTTTCACATTTATTTATTTATTTATTATTCAAACTTCTATACCGCCCTTCTCCTTTCAGACTCAGGGCGGTGAACAGCCAAAATAAAAACATTTATACATAAAGTTAAAAATAGATTTAAAATAATTAAATAAATTTGGCCCGTAATTTAAAACTTATCAATTTAAAATGCGTATCAAATTTTAAAACAACCATAAAATCAGGACAGACCGGCTAACTGAAAAAAATACGTTTTTAGGGCCCGACGAAAAGTCCGGTGTGGACATGTGGCATTGAAAAAGAAGAAGCTCAGCTCAGGCCTTTGCTTCCTCTAAAACCTCCCAGTAGAGAGAGAGAGCATTGGGCGGAGAGGGAGAAATAAAGATTTGCTACTCTAGAGTTTCAGCAGCTACCAGCGCAGTACTACCCAGGGCTCCCTGGAGCAAAGACAAGGGAGGGAGGTTGTACCAGCTTCTTTCACACACTACTTTTCCAGGCACCTCCTTACTTGAGGAGACCTATGATAACTGGAGCAAAGGTTCTTGACAAGAATGTGAAGCTATAAGCCCAGGACTTGCTAAGCTTGAGCTGAAGCCTGTTGTTCCCCACCCAGACGGTCACCCTAACCCTAAGACTCGGGAGAGGACATGACACCGACTCTTTGCCCTGGGGTGGGCTGGTCTGCTGGGCTCCAGGGAGAGGCATTCCTCCCTTCTGCTTCTTAGCAGGCAAGCCCCTGCAACCAAGGATCCACCTCCCCCCCACCCCCTGCCAGCAAGCGCACAGACTTTTGGCTGAAGGACAAACAGCTGAGCAGCCCCAAAAGCCACTGCCAGCTCCTCTTCTCCTCAGTTCCTTCCCCTTCAGCACCCCCCCCCCCCAAAATCTGCCACACCAGGTGAGAGATGGGATGGCCCTCAAGTGGCACTTGTATGGACAATGGGCTGCAATGTGTAACAGAGAAGGAATTGGCAGGTGCTGACCTGGTGTGAATTTTTCTTCTCTCACTGCCTGGAAGTGTCCGTTCTCCTTACCCATTTTACCCAAGAAGCCTGATCTAGACCACAAATAAAATAAAATTATGAAAAAGCCATCTGAGAGGAAGAATGGAGTGGCAGCAGAGATTCCCAGAGCTGCTTCTAATATGCCAGGAGTCTCTGGAGGCCAGCTGGCAGCCCTGCACAGGTGCTCAGCAGACAGAGGGTCTTGAAGGAAAATCCCCCGGGGTCAACATCCCCACGGCTCCGGGGGACTGAGGCTGTCCCACAAGGCATCCTAAGAGCTCCTGGCAAGGCCCACAGGCTGAGGGGGGCCGAGAGGCACAGAGAGTTGGGGCAAAGAGGGAAATGGCCTGTGCTTCTCCTCCTCTGGCATTCCCCTCCCCAGCCACACGTGTGACTCCCTAGCAGAGTAGAAACAGAGGTGATTTACAAAGTCGTTGACAAATGCCTCTATTGATCAGGTATTAAAGTGTCTTGTGATTAATACAGCCTTCGAAGTAATTAGTGAGGAAGATCTCTTACATCTCAAGATGTTTAAAGAATACATCTGCAAACACCAAAGCCGGCTGTCAGTCTGCCTCATCCCAAACCTCTTTGGGCTTTCCAAAACACGCCCTCTCTCTTCTAATTGCCCCCTGTAATCAACAGAAGCAGCTACCCATGAGGGCTGGAGAGGAAATCCCAAGGCCCCGCCTGCCCAGGACTTCGGGGCGCTCCCCACAGCCCAGCCCAGCCCCTTCCTCCTGCACCAACATTGCTGGGTGGGTGGGTGGGAGAACATCAGCCGTTTCCCATCTTCCGACACGTCTGATCGCAGCTTTCTTAATTGCCATGTAAACCACATGCTGGTGTGGAAGCTGCTCAGAAGGCCCAGGCATCAGGCAAAGGGGGAATCCATTATCACTTAACACCAGCTGGAATTAATTGCGCGTCGGACGCCTCCGCCTCCCTCCCTCCCTCCCTCCTCGCAGCAGCTGAAGGAGTGAAACAGCTGCTCCGTCTGTGCTGCCACTGAGCCCCCAGAGCCCCCTTAGTGCCCGCACTGGGCAGTGCCCAGCCTTGGCCACAGAGAACAAGGCCTTGCCAGGTCAGGAGACCAGCTGGCAGATGAGAGGAGAAGCTCAAGGAAGTTGTCCCTGCTTCTCTGGAGGGTTAGGACATTCCCACATCCCAGGAACTCCTTTCCTTCCTGTTCAGGCAGCCTCAGGGCCAGCCGGGGCATGGGGCTGGCTCTGAGGCCAAACTGTTCTCTCCTCCCTACCAGCGAGAAAGCTCAGAACAGGCCCCACTTGCTTGACTCTCAGGGACTGATAGAAAGAAGGGTTTCCTCCTAGCAGGATCTGTTTGGTCAGAAGGCCCTTTGCTCTAAGTCTGCAAAATACACCAGGCATCTGGTCAGCCATTTGGACAGCTTCATGTATTGTCTTCAGAAGTTGTGCTCACTTCTCCATCAGCAGAAATCTCACAAATAGCAACCCCTCCCTCCCTTCTCTTCCTGACTCTGAGGGCTCTGGTAGCGGCTGCTGTTTTTTAAAGGGAAAGTGAGTGGGTAATCCCTTCCAGGAGATAGGCCAGCCACCAAGGGAGGGTCCCAGGGTTATAGGCTGCAGGAACTGACGGCATCATTGAGGGGCAAGAGTAGCACAGGCCTGCTGCTCCCAATCCCAATTTGCCTTACATTCCCACCCACCCTTATTACTGTTTGTGCTTTTTACCGCTGTTGATTCTGTGCTCTCTATTCCAATATTCTCCCTTTGCTCCTCTTGGCACGTTTTATTTAATTGTCAGGAGTTAACTTGAAGGCACCCTTCAAAACACCGGAATTGTTCAGGGTCCCTGACATCAGCAGTCCAGAACATGGAATTGTAAGCCACCAAGGATGTGATCAGCTGCCTCCCAGAACATGAGCTGCAAGTAAAGGCCACTTCTTGTATTTGTGTGTCCCAGGACAAAGCCACAACGTATAGCCACAAGCTTCCAGATATTTTAGCTTGCACTCTGTGACGATTTCCCCAAACCCTCTGTTGGGTATTACTCTTTTATACATAACCTTAGAGCTCTGGTGGTTGTTTTGGAATGCCTGCGCATCTTCAAACATTGTCCACTTCAAGCCCTCTGGTAGGAAATGACCTCAGGTTTCATCAGAAGAAGATCCTGCAGGGCAGCTGGCACATTTCTGCTAACGGAGGAGCCACAAAGGCATTCTGGCATTTGCCCAAAAGGCTTTTGCTTTGTTGCGATGTTTGTTTGGTTTCTGAGTTTGTTTAAGAAGAGGTCATCTAAGACCTTTCTGCTGCTAACAATTAAGAAACTTCCAGGTAATTTTTGAAAACATCAGCATCTCATTTCGCAAAAAAATAAATAATGACACACAATCACTGTCCTGTGCTGCCAGAACAAGTTTGTGGTATCATTAGTAAACCAACAGTATCATACTATTGTGCCACACTTTAATTATACCCTATAATTAGCTTCAGCCATGGATTACGCAGAGTCAGACCCTGAGCTAAGTGAAAGGTAATAGAACTTTTAAGAAATACATTGGGGGAAACAAAATTGATATTGTACATGATAACTGCAGCAAGATTGTTGATAGGTAAATACTGGAAAAATGAAGCGCTGCCTACGATTGAGGAATGGACTTTGAAGATGGCCAGTTTTGCAGAGATGGCGAAGATTTCAGCATATCTAAAAGACTGTTCTCAAGAGACCTATGAATGGGAATGGAAGAAGTGGATAAATTATGTTCAGCACAAATATCAAACTAGGAAGTATCAAATAGCCTTTATATAAAAATGTTATATCAAGATAGAAACATTTTAGGGTTGAGGATAAAAACTTGCTAGAAAATGTTATATTAAGATAGAAATATTTTAAGGTTGAGGATGAAAATTTGTTAGAAAATGTTATATTATGATAGAAATATTTTTAAGGTAATCAGGATGAAAATTTATCTGAAAATGTTATACCAAGATAGAAATAGGTTAATGTAATGAAGATGAAAATTTGTAAGGGGGAGGGAGGGGTTCAAGTTTTATATACAAAGGAGGGTTTTTTCCTTTTATCTGACATGAGCATACTAGGAAGTCTGGGGGGAGGGGAGGGTTAGGGTGGGTTGGGGAGGTTGGGAAGTCTGGGGGGGGGTAGTGGGGGGGGAAAAAAGGGGGTGAAAATGTAACTGTAAAACTTTTGCAATAAAAAAAAAAAAGAAATCAATTCGGGTTGGCTGGAAAAGGCAGTTTGAAGCAGAAGCGGCTGCTTTCAAGAGGAGGTTGGCTCGACCCTTTCGGACTGCAAGTAGAGCTCCAGGAGGAGGCCGCTGTTGCACCATCCTTGGCCCAGGGGGAACATGGACCATGGCAAAAGCTCCCTTGGGCTGTATGAAAGAGTGAAAGACATATCCATGGGCTGGAACCAGGGGTGAAATTCTCCCGGTTCGGACCGGATCACCCGATCCGGTAGCGATGGAAGCAGGTGGTTCGGAGAACCGGTAGCAAAAATTCCTGCCCCCCCCCCCCCAAATCATCAGAGGCTTTTTCTTTTAATTTTTAAAAGTATTTTTTCTACAACCTCTTCGGCCAAAAAAATGCTTTTAAAAGTAAAAAAAAAGCCTCTGACGATCCAAGCTGAGTTGCGTAATCAGCAGAGCTTTTTTTCTTTTAAATGCCTCTAATGATCAAAGCTGAGTTGCCTGATCGGCAGAGGCTTTTAGAAAAAAAGACTCTACCGATCAGGCAACTCAACTGGGATCGTCAGAGCCTTTTGAAAGCGTCGTTTTACAACCTCTTCGCCGAAGAGGTTGTAGAAAAAATGGTTTACAAAAAAAAAAATTGTCCACCCAATCACATTACCCCCCACCACCACCACCAAGCCAAGCCCACAGAACCGGTAGTAACAAATTTTAGATTTCATCACTGGCTGAAACTATCATCAGGGAAGAGAGAACAAAACCTTCTCATTGTTCCTTTAGCTTTCTGTCTAGATTGCCATGAAATGTTCTCTCTGACCAGGCCTCGTTGTGTGTTTGGGAGACTTCAACTGAGATTAAGACAAGTTAAACCATTGGAAGTCCATGGCTGGAGAATTACAGCTCAGTCTTGGTCCAGGGAGCTTGACAGAAAAGTTAATCTTATTTGGGGAATTTTTTGTTGCTTACAACTATTTTCATTTCATTTTTTTCATTTATTTAAATTTCTATACCACCCTTCTCCAATATAGGACTCAGGGCGGTGCACAGCCAAAGTAAAAACCAGACATAGAAAATCTAAAAACTGATTAAAATAATTAGATAATTTGGCCATAATTAAAAACAATTCCAATTTAAAATAGTTTAAAAATTTGACTCAAGCCAGCCCAGCTAGTTGGAATAAATGGGTTTTCAGGGCCCGACGAAAAATCCAGAGGTCTGTTATTGTACGTAACTCTGGGGGGAGGTTGTTCCAGAGGGTGGGCGCCGCCACAGAGAAGGCTCTCCCCCTGGGGGTCACCAGCCGACATTGTCTGGTGGACGGCACCCTGAGGAGGCCCACTCTGTGCGAGTGTACTGGCCGGTGGGAGGCTATTGGTGGCAGAAGGCGGTCTCGTAAATACCCCGGCCCTAAGCCATGGAGCGCTTTAAAGGTGGTCACCAACACCTTGAAGCGCACCTGGAAGACCACCGGGAGCCAGTGCAGCTTGCGCAGGAGGGGTGTCACATGGGAGCGCCTCATCGCCCCCATAATCCCCCGCACGGCCGAGTTCTGGACCAGCTGGAGCCTCCGGGTGCACCCCAGGGGGAGCCCCATGTAGAGAGCATTACAGTAGTCCAGGCGGGAGGTGACGAGTGCTTGAGTGACTGTGCGTAGGGAGTCCCGATCTAGAAAGGGGCGTAACTGGCGTATCAGGCGAACCTGATAAAAAGCCCCCCTGGCCACGGCCGTCAAATGATCTTCTAAAGACAGCCGTGCATCCAGGAGGACGCCCAAGTTACGAGCCCTCTCCGTGGGGGCGAGTGATACACCCCCAATAGCCAGCGATGGCATCAGCTGGCTATATCGGGATGCCGGAAGCCACAGCCACTCGGTCTTGGAGGGGTTGAGTCGGAGCCTGTTTCTCCCCATCCAGGCCAGCACGGCCTCCAGGTACTGGGACATCACTTCAAGGACATCATTGGGGTGGCCTGGGGTGGAGATGTACAGCTGGGTGTCATCAGCGTACTGATGGAACTCCACCCCAAAGCCACGGATGATCTCACCCAGCGGCTTTACATAAATGTTGAACAGAAGGGGTGAAAGGACCGACCCTTGTGGCACCCCACAAGCAAGGTGCCTCGGGGTCGACCGTTGCCCCCCTGTCAACACAGATTGCGACCGGTCAGAGAGGTAGGAGGAGAACCACCGCAGAACGGTGCCTCCCACCCCCAACCCCGCCAACCGGTGCAACATGATACCATGGTCGATGGTATCAAAAGCTGCTGAGAGGTCTAACAGGACCAGGATAGAGGAACAGCCCCTATCCCGGGCCCTCCAGAGATCATCCACCAATGCGACCAATGCCGTTTCCGTGCTGTGCCCAGGCCGGAAGCCGGACTGGAGCGGGTCTAGATAGACAGCTTCATCCAGATACCGGGGAAGCTGTTGCGCCACCACACTCTCAACAACCTTCGCAACGAAGCGAAGGTTGGAGACTGGACGATAGTTAGCCAAAACAGCCGGATCCAGAGAGGGCTTCTTGAGGAGGGGCCTCACAACCGCTTCTTTCAAAGCGGCTGGCAGGACCCCCTCACTCAAAGAAGCGTTAACAATCTTCTGGAGCCAGCCTCGTGTCACCTCCCGGGAAGCCAGTACCAACCAGGAGGGACACGGGTCCAATAAACATGTGGTCGCGTTCAGCCGTCCCAGGACCCTGTCCATGTCCTCGGGAGCCACAGGATCGAACTCCCCCCAGGTAACACTCTCAAGACCTGCCTCAGTCATCCCGTCCGGACATACCCAGTCAGAGGCCAGCCCTTCCCGAATCTGAGTGATTTTGTCATACAGATACTGCACAAAATCCTCAGCACGGCCCTGCAAGGGGTCATCCCACACCTCCAGATGAAGGAGGGAGCGGGTCACCCCAAACAGGGCGGCTGGGCGATTATCTGATGACGCGATAAGAGCGGCAAAATAGCTAGTTTTCGCCGCTTTTATCGCCACTAGGTAGGTCTTAATATGAGACCTCACCAGTGTTCGGTCAGATTCGGAGCGGCTGGTCCTCCAACTACTCTCCAGGCGTCTTTTCCGGCGCTTCATCTCCCTAAGCTCCTCGGAGAACCAAGGAGCTAGGTGAGTTCGGTGCCGGGTCAGAGGCCGCAAAGGCATGACTCGGTCCAAGGCCCCGGCAGCCGCACTATCCCAGGCGGCCACCAGGTCTTCAGCCGAGTCATGAGCTAGAGTCTCAGGAAATGGCCCAAGCTCCATCTGGAACCTATCGGGGTCCATCAGGCGCCTGGGGCGGAACCACCTGGTCGGTCCCGCCTCCCTGCGGCGGGGTGCAACTATTATTTATTGATAGTTGCCGTTCCTGTACTGTCCACTTTGTGGACTTTGCCGTTGATCTTTTTTGTCTTAAAAGCATAGCTTCTTAGCTACTTTAGGTTTATCTATAATAAAACTGTAATGCGTCTAGGAGTTGGTCAGAATAACCTTTTTGAGAACCTTCAATACTCTGGTTGAGTCTGCAGGTCCCAGTTTTTAATTCAGACATCAGACCCAATAAGATGTTGAAGGATGCTCCCTCTTCCTCTTTCACCCCTTCCCACCTCCCTTCTCGGAGACAAGGTATTCAGGTTGGGGATCTCAGAGGGAAGGAGGTGAGGGAGTGGCTGCAACATAGAGGATGAGCATCTTGGACTGCCACTGGAGGACCACTCCTCAGGACAGAAGCCCCCTCTTTGCTCTGAGCTGGTCAGCCTCAGCAGTGGCATCTGGTTGTGGTGCAAGAAAAAAATCCTGGGCTTCTGGAGAGCAGAAAACACCCCTCCAGCCAGCTGCTGCAAGGTCACCCTCCCACCCCACAAGGCAGGCAGTCATCCAAGTTCAAAGCCCTCTTTGAAAGTAAATCAATGGGAAGATGACTTCTCTGGTAACACAGCAACTTCGAGGTTACATGGAACAACCAAGCCCAATCCCTCTTTGCAGATCAAACCGGGTGGGATCAGGGGGATACCACTTGTGGGGGGCGGAGGGGGAGAGGAGGAGGAGGATTTCCAGGAGGAACAAGATGTGCCTAAGCCACCAAGGACCCCTCTCCTGCCAAATGTCCCTCTCTCCTCAGGGAGGGCTGTTTAGCATTTTCCTGCTTGGCCCTGTCATCGAACTGGAGCGTACCATGGCAGGCGTTTCAGGAGGGATGCATCTGGCAAGTAATTGGAGGGAGAAGCAGAAATTCCTCAGCCCCCAAAGCTGCTCCAGCCTCTACAAGCACTTAGGACTTGTAATTGGTGGTGCGTAAGAAAGCCAGGCCACATGGAACACTCCACAGATAAGCAAAGATAAAAATGAATGGCTTTTGCTTTATCTAATCTTGGCTGCCTTGGTGGGGAAAGAAAAAAGGAAGGGGGAACCAGGATTAATGAGCAATTTAAGCAGAACACGAAGGAAGAGAGCTGCTCTTGCCTTGTTTACATACCAAGCCATAAGAAAACCGCAGGTGACAGGTCCTAGAAAAGGCAAGCACACATTTCAGCAGGAACAGGCAGGAAGACTGCATGCATTTTGAATTGGAGGCAGAATTTGCACACACCTTATCCTGAAACTGGGGGAGGGAGGCAGTGGGGATCCTTCTGATTATTCCTCTGGTTGTAGAAGAGAGGTTGCCAAGGCCAAGGGGTGGGGGCAATGACTTATTCTCCCTGGTATGGAATCAGCAAGGGGGAAAATCAGCAGGGCCTCAGGCACTGATATGAACGGGAGAGACTGGGCAAAGCCACAGGAAGCCTAAAGGCTGCATAAACAGAGGGATAGAATCAAGGTCACGTGAAGTGTTAATACTGCTTCATAAGGCCTTGGTAAGGTCACACTTGGAATCCTGCATTCAGTTTTGGTCGCCATGATGTAAAAAAAAATGTTGAGACTCTGGAAAGAGTGCAGAGAAGAGCAACAAAGATGATTAGGGGACTGGAGGCTAAAACATATGAAGAACGGTTGCAGGAACTGGATATGTCTAGTCTTATGAAAAGAAGGACTAGGGGACACATGATAGCAGTGTTCCAATATCTCAGAGGCTGCCACAAAGAAGTGAGGATCAAGCTATTCTCTGAAGCACCTGAAGGCAGAACAAGAAGCAATGGGTGGAAACTAATCAAGGAGAGAAGCAACTTAGAACTAAGGAGAAATTTCCTGACAGAACAATTAACCAGTGGGACAACTTGCCTCCAGAAATTGTGAATGCTCCAACACTGGAGGTTTTTAAGAAGGGATTGGATAACCATTTGTCTGAAGTGGTGTAGGGTTTCCAGCCTAAGCAGGGGGTTGGACTAGAAGACCTCCAAGGTCCCTTTCAACTCTTATTCTATTCTAAGTCCCTCAGGACCCTCCCTGTGAGACAGAGCAAAACCAGCAGCCAGATGAATCTAGGGAACTTTCAAAGTTTCAAACTTGCAAAGACCTCCCTCTTCATATGGCTTTGGCTTCTCTCCCAGTCCAATTCTGTGCAGATTCTGGAGGATTCCACGAGCTGGACATAAAGTAATTGATCCTTGCTCTTAATGTATTCTGAGAGATGCAGAGTTTCTATTGTGCTTCTTGTCTGTTTTCATATGTCCAGTCCCTTCTCTATAAATTTTAAACTAAAATTGAGGGGGGAGGGTGACCAATCCTTAGGATCTTTAGGACCTAATCCCAAACGCAAACCCAAGACAAGTCAAACAAGAGTTAGGGAGTGATGGGGACTTCCGGTTTGCTGTTTGTCCCTGCTGGACGCTCTTTTGGGATCGTCGCACCCACTGCCTGTAAAGAGCCGCCTTTATAGCGGAATGGCGGCTCGAAAAAACTCTGTTTCCATGAGGAAACAGAGATAGAGCAGGCTGGGGTGGGTTGAGTCCTCTGCCTAATCCCAAAAGTTTTTTTTTTACTTTTGGGACGGAGCGGAAGAGACTCCCCGTATCCCCAGCCGATGCTCCGGGCTCTGGGAGATCTCTGCTACACGCAGAGCTAGGTGGCAAAAGCAAGCCTGTAAACTTGTAAAACTAATTAAAGAAGACGTGAGCTGGACCTCTGACCCTGAGGCGCAAGTATTTTTTTTTCTTATTTTAGAAAAGTTACTGAAGTTGTTTAAGAACTGAAAGGAAAAAAGATTTTTTAAAATGGCGATTGCTGAGGCTTGAAGAGAGGCTGAAAAGGGAAAGTCCTTCCGTTTTCTATTACAAAGTAGCGGAATGAATACTTCTGGCCGTAATTGAGGCAAAACCTCACTCTCACTCTTGCTTTTTTTTTTCTTTTTTTTTTCCTGGGGATCTGATATTGATCTTGGTTGGAAACAAGCCTTTTTTTTCTCTCTCTCTTTTCCACTAAATCTTGTCTGTGTGGGAAATGGCATCGGGACTTACACAGCTAGACAAACGGGGGGGGGGAATTTCCCCCATTAATAAATTACATCAACAAGTTGTAACTCTCCAGTGTCAGAAACCTGATTTTAATATAATAGAATTTCTTCTTGAAGAGATTGTAAGAAGGGATGAGATTGTGAACCAGCAACTCGAAAAATTTAAGCAGGAAATTAAAGAAATTGGTGAATTGGTGAAATCAAAGTTTGACTTTTTGAATCGAAAGATTTTAAATACAGCTAATGGTTTATCAGACTTTCTGATTCGGTTGGATGCAAAGACTAAATTATTAAAGTCTAAAATGAAGGAAACTGAGGAGAATTTGGATGACAAGATTCAAAAAATTAAAAAGGATTTGGTAAACATTCAGGATAATAGCTCAGAAGACAAATCTAAAATGGAGGTTGACCAAAAGACTGGTAATGAAGAAAATGTGCAACAGAGGATTGAAAGAGAAGTTTTAATGATTCAATATAATTTTACAGAATATGCAATTAGACTGAGAGGTCTGCAGGAAAATAATAGAGATGACTTAAGGAAAATATCTTCTGAAATTCTGGCTGGGATTTTAAAGGTTCAACCTGATGAAGTGTTTTGCAGGATTGATAGAATTTATAGAATAAACTCCTGGTTGGCAAAGCAAAGGCAATTGCCTAGAGATGTGGTGATCTATTTTACAGATAAAGAAATTAGGAATAATATTGTGCAGAACTCTTTTAATTCTACTTTGCAATTTCATGGAAGAAAGATTTGGATTTTTAAGGAGCTCCCGACTAAGATGCTAATGGAGAGGAAGAAATTTGGCTTTCTAGTGACTGAGTTAAAAAAAAGAAATATCCTATTTAGGTGGGATGCCCCAGTTGGTTTAATATTGAGACACCAAGGAGTAAGATATCAACTGAACACTGTTGAAAAAGCGGAAGAATTTTATCAAAAATTTTTAAAAATGAACTTAACATCTTTAGGCACAATACAGGATAAGCAAAAGGAGTTGGAAACAAAAGGAAAATATCAAATTACAGAGGCTGTGGTGGATAAATTGTCTTTGGACTCCCTGGATACCCCAGCTGGACTGTCTATAAATAAGAGAGCAGTGTCATCCGACTCCAATGTGATGAACCACCAAGTCACAGACAAGTGCGCAAATCAACCAGTTGATATACAAGTGATGGAGAAGAAAGATGAGATGACAAAACTAACCCAACAAGATCAACTCATAAAGCAGAATGAAAATCGATCAGCCAACACACAATTGGTAGGCACGAAACGAGGATGGAAATTCAACCTGCAAAAGAAAAAGAAAAGAAATAGATCTCATAGAAACAGCAGTTTCTAAACCAAGCAACAGTGAAGCCAGGGACTTTAAAAAATGAATGAATATCTGAAAAGATAGTGGAGGCGAACAATTGTTTAATACTATCCTGAGGATTGTGGCAGATCTCTGTAATGCCATGATTTTGGGATGTGAAAAGAGCCTTACCTTGTTGGATTTGAATTATCTACTCTGGATTTCTTTTACTGGTAAATATATTATAATTATTTTGAGTTACAAGGCAGGAGAGTTACGCTGGGGCATGCAGAAGATCTGGATGTTACCCATTAGGAGGATGGGAATCAACAATCCTGATGAACACCACAACTATAACTATATGGATATAATTATAATGTCACTCGGGTGGTTGTTTTTATTTTTATATATATACGAGGATATCTACTACTGATGGGGGCAGAAGATGATTGAAGATTTTGAACAAACTGTTGCACCAGCATGTTATTTTACCCTATTATGGGTGATGGGTTTAACAATCCAGTGGAAAGACACCAAAGAAGATATTATATGGATTATAAATTTAAAGTTATTGTCTTTTTTCTTTTTACAAAATGGAATACATATATAGATATGTGTATATCTTAGTAAAGTGGGCAGTGGATTATATTTAGAATTGTATTGCATGATTTTGTAGGAATTGAAGGGTTGAAATAGGTTAGTTTACTGATTGATTAGTCTAAGAAAAAGGATCTTTAAGTCATATATTTAGGGGAGTGGAGGAATTGGATAGAACTGAATAAATGTTAAATTTGGATGTAGGGAGAAGGCCGCTTTAAAATGTTATATTAATATATATAAAAGATTAAATGTTAAATTGTAATAATACACTATAAGTTTAGGGGAGGAGAAAAACGGCAGATTATCGTAAAAATGGGAGTTATAAGAATAATATGCTAAGGGTCAGTATTCTGAGGAGGGAGTAAGGGAAAGGAAAGATATTATGTATGTAATTAGTTATGAAATAGCCTACTGTTGTGAAGAAGTTGGGATGGGTGGTGAGGGGGGGTTAGGGAAGAGGGGGGGGAAAAGGGGGAAAAACTTGTATTTGAAAACTTTTTCAATAAAAAAAAAAGAGTTAGGGAGTGATGGGAAGGAAGAAAAACTCATATATACAGTAGGAGATATAGGAAGCATATCCAGAGTCAACCATAAAGGGCTTAAACGCCTAGACACAAACACTCAAAGTCTGGGGAACAAGTTTGAAGTACTAGTACATGAAGGCTAGTATGATATAGTTGCCGCTACCAAAACTTGGTGAGATGAAACTCATGACTGGAATGTACTGATGGAAGGATACAACCTGTTCAAAAGAAACAGACCTAACAAAATAGAAGTTGGAGTTGCATTATATGTAAGAGATTCTTACATCTCTACAGAAATGCACAAAACCAACAATGAAGGCCACCTAGAAAGCATATGGGTCAATATAAAAGGAAAAAAGAATGACATTGCCATAGGTGCCACCTATCCAAGCAGAAGAAATAGTTGAACTTTTTGCTAACCAGTTAACAAATGTATGTAGGAAGCACACCACAGTAGCAACGTGGGACTTTAACTACCCTGACATCAACTGTGAGAACAACCAACCAGTGGAACGGCTTGCCTTCAGAAGTTGTGGGTGCTCCTTCCCTGGAAGCTTTTAAGAAGAAACTGGAGAATCCCTTGTCTGGAATGGTATAGGGCCTCCTGCTTGAGGAGGGGTTTGGACTGAATGACCACCAGGGTCCCTTCTGTTAAGTCAAATCTCTGAACAGTGTGAACAAGAATGCAGGGCAAGTAGAGCCCGCAAAGGGCGAGGATTTGCCCCCTTCCTGGGGAGTCATATTAACAGGCAGGGGTCCACAGCATGCAGGGCAGATGGAAAGATGCAGACTCCGTCTCCTCCATCTTTTTCTCTAGGAGGGACCTCTGGGCCTTCAATACGATTTCGCTCATCTTTTTTAAAAAAATATTTTTATTAAAGTTTTATTACACACATATTAAAACATTGGACACAGTGTAACCGTCCTGGCATTCTTTTTGCCATGCATAATAAAATGAAAGATAAGTATCATATATACCTTATTACTTATATACAATTAGTCTGTTCAGTATTTACATATCTAAAGACATCCTTCTTCTATCTATATTACTTACACATTTGTTTTATCCATTATCATTCTATTGTAGTTACATACATAACTTTAATTTTCCATTTTATGAATTCTAGTCAGTTCTTATTTTTTGACCCACTTTTCTGTTCCAACCATTGATACAATTTGTTCCATATCTCATGGTATTCTGACTCACTTTTATTTTTTAATTCCAAGGTTAATCTATCCATTTCCGCACATGTCAAAATTTTTTTGATCACTTCATCTTCTAGAGGAGTCCTTATTTTTCCAATTTTGGGCAAAACTCATTCTTGCTGCTGTTATAATATGTATTATTAAGTAAGTTACCCCTTTACTATATTTCCCATTTATTATTCCCAATAGGAATAGTTCTGGTGTATATTCGATTTCTTCTCCAGTTATTTCCACCAACCATAAATAAATCTTCTGCCAATATTCCTGTGCTTTTTTACATAACCACCACATATGATAGTATGTGCCTAATTTGTGGTTGCATTTCCAACACTTTGGTGATAAATTTCTAAACATTTTTGCCAATTTTGCTGGTGGAAGGTGCCACCTGTAGAACATCTTATATAAGTTTTCTTTGTACGGTGTTGCCAATGTTATTTTCCTGTTTTTCCCCCTCATCTTATATGTATAGAAGCATGGGAGTGGGGTGGGGGAGGGCGGGGGGGGGAGAAAGCAAGCACGAAGAACCCCACAGTGCGCAAGGGCTGATCAATGGCCCCCGTTTTAGCCTGTTCTTGCCTGGCAGTGCAGTCAGGCACTCTTCTGAAAACATCCCCTCCCCCCCAGAAGCATCCCGACAGCAACGGCAGAGCCGGCCAGTTGGTTCCCAGTGGTGCCTGATACATTGCGTGGGGTCGTGTACCAGAGGTGCCCGACAAGCCATTTAAACAGGCAATTTGCCTCAAAGAGTTTAGGACTCCTTGGCCCTTTAGGAGCCAGGCAGGAGCAGGACTTCCTGGACAGAAAGTAAGAGTTGTCAGTTCTGCTTAAATGAGGTTGCACCACATTGGCTCAGGAGATCTGTTTTCTCTGAACCTATTATTTCGGCTAATGCAACTTATTTATTTATCTATTTAATTAACTTGTACCCCACCTTTATTATTTTTACAAATAACTCTAGGCGGCAAACATATCCACCACCTCTTCCTCCTCTATTTCCCCCACAACAACCTCCCTGTGAGGTGGGCTAGGCTGAGAGACTGGCCCAAAGTCAATCAGCTGCTAAGGTCTCCCTCTTTCTAGCCTGATGATTTAGCCATTAAACCAAGCCGGCTCTCACTTATTTATCTAATTTCATGGAGATCTGCTGGGGCAGGTGCTGGAGGAGTCGGAGTTTACTTGACAATCCGGGTCCTCAGTGCATGCAATTTAAAGAGGATTAACTATGCGCTGAAGATTAAGAGGCGGGGAGAAAGAGCCTTTGTATTCTCAGGGGGTTAGGCAGCACTTTCTGCCTTCAGCTACCCAAAGTGACTTTTGAATGGCTCCTCAGAGAAGCCAAGATCACCCAGGGGAGCCAGGAGGTCCCACATTAAAAAGATCCCACTGATCAGGGAGGTTCAGGAAGACTCTCCTGCCCCTCCTCCTGACCACTGCCATTTGCAGCTGGTTTCTTACACAGTGCTTTCCTGAGAGCCAAGGCCACTGGCTTCCCACCCGTCAGCCAGCAACCACAGCCTCTTTGCTGGTCAAGCTCTTAGAAGGGTCTTGCATCTTGACATGGAGAGGGGAGCTCCAGCAGGCACAGCACCCACCAAAACTAGGGGAACAAAACAAACGTGGAGGCTGAAACTCAGGAAAGGGAGGGACGTCCTTCCTTCCTTCCTTCCTTCCTTCCTTCCTTCCTTCCTTCCTTCCTTCCTTCCTTCCTCCCTTCCCTTCCCTTCCCTTCCCTTCCCTTCCCTTCCCTTCCCTTCCCTTCCCTTCCTTCCTTCCCCTTTAGCAGCATGAAAATCAATCTCTGCACTGCTGAGTCATGTCTGCCTTTAGAACGCCTTTTCTAGATCCCCGCAGTCACATGAATTGCCTCCCAGCAGATGGTGACAAAGCTAAGTGGATTTCACATGGTGGCCTCGGGGGATGTTGAAATAAGAGAGCAGGGATGGCTTCAATATCCCTGGGCTGCAGATGAGACCAAGAGTTCTGCCAAGGTGTATTGGAAGAGTGCAACTGGGGGTCTGGCTCGGCCCTCAGGCTGTTTGCCATACTGATGTGCAGGCTGGCAAGGGCCCCGTTTCTGCCACTCACTTGGTCCATAGTTACTGAGAGAAATGATTGGTTCTGAGTATAGGAAACGGAATTAAAGGCTGAAAAGGGGGACGCCTTCCAGGCTGGCAACCTGCAAAATAGAGCTGGCAGGCACCCAATTTCTGTGCATTCCAACATCAAGATGCTCTTTAGAGAAAGACAAAAGAGGTGGCACAATACAGACTCCCAGGAAAGATAACACCACTCTGTCAGCGGAAGCAATTGCTACTGGCGGCATTAAGTGTTAACTGTCCGGGAGTAACTAAAAGCCCACTAAATGGTAATCACTTAGGAAGAGAGAGGGAGAACCCAGGAGTAGCGCTCTTTAAAGAGGACAAGCAGGTCTGAGTAATCCAATTTAAGAGAGATAAGCAAAGGCTGGGAGCCCCGTCCTTTCGCCTCTGTTCAAGTGTCAACCCCAATCCCGCAGAGGTCACCCAACAGGCTGCTGCCTAATATACTCCAGAATTGGCAAAGCGAATTTCTGAATGATCAGCCTGGCCCAGCAGACTTGATTTCCAGTGGGTCCCCTTGTCTTTACTGTGATTGTGCAGCCCTGAATCAATGTGTGGCAAGCCGGACAGGTGCTGATCAACCCGAATAAGAGGTTGCTGCCATCCTGACCTCAACCCCACTTGGCTTCTCAAGACAGCATATATATACTAATGAAAAATTAAATGGAAGCAGGAATACTGACTTTCAGTCAACTGATAGATGATGAAGATGAATTTTTAGCACACCTTATATTAAGAGACAAATATCATCTATCAATATTACCATTGGCAATAATTACAGTTACAACTTTTGTTAACCACACTGTTTATCCCAGGAGAATTTTCAACTTCTGAGGCATCTGAGCTAATAGCTAAACCTCCTAGACTTATATACTACTTCACAGTGCTTTACAGCCCTCTCTAAGCAGTACACAGAGTCAGCATATGGCCCCCAACCATCTGGGTCCTCATTTTACTGATCTCAGAAGGATGGAAGGCTGAGTCAACCTTGAACCGGTGAGATTCGAATTGCTGAATTGCTGGCAGTCGGCAGACAGCAGAATTAACCTGCAATACTGTATTCCAACCCCCGCATCACCATGGCTCTAGTTAAATTTTTTAAAACTAAAAAAACCCTACCATTCGTTTCTATAAATGTTATCAATAAATCAATTTGACATGAAGATGCTAACAAATGAGTGGAATAAAGAACTGAAGGTTCTTATACTCTGTGGAAAATGGGAGTGTTTTAACTTCTAGGCAAGAGTGTCAATAGACCTCAAATTACACAACTTACACAAAAAAAAGTAATAGTTAGAATTTATGGGACTCCTTTACATTTATGTAGAAAAGGGCTGTCAAAAACTGCATTTTGCTGAAGATGTAATAAAGATAATGCTTCTTTAAAACATGCTTTTGCAATGTCTCACACTTGCCAAGTTTTGGGGGAAACTATTGGCTTACACGGTAACTGTGTGACAAAAGCTAAACTTTTTAGACAATTATACTCTTTTGAACTATATACCTAATACTTGGAATCTGACAACTGGGCACCGTAAATGGATTCTCCATACCCTTAAGGTGCCCAAAAGACTGATGCTGTAGCTAACCTGGAAACTGCATGGATTAAAGGCCTGAATGCACTCGGTGGCATCTGTGAGCGGGACTAGGTAGGGACAAATATAATGAAATAGGGGATTCATTTACACAAAATACAGTTGGTTTAAATATTATACTTATATAAAGATATCATAAATATAAATGTATTTGAATAATAATTGCATTAGCTATTTACAGCTAAAATTATGTATTATACTTTTTCTTTCTTTCCTTTTTTGTTATTTTTTTCATTTAAAAACACTTCATGTGTTTTTTTTTAATTTTCTTTGACAGTGCCTGTATTTTTATCTCTAGTTCTTTTTCCATTTTCCTGTCCCTATTTTAAGAGTAATAAAAGAATAAAGTGGTTAAAAATTTTGTCTGCCTGATGTCCCTCACACAGACCAAACTTCTCACATTTCCTGGTAATTAGCTCCCTACAAACCCTCCTCTACGAACTGAGGAGGCAAGCGGTGTTTGCATCTGCAAAAGTCTTTGGTACCATAAATTGGTTATTCTGTAAGGATGTGACAACGGTTGACACAGCAACCATTTTGTGATTGTCACACAATCAGTCACATGACAGTCAACTTCCTGGCAAGCAGATGCAATTAAGCGGAGCTTCACAAGAGGCCAGCGATGGTGGAAGAACCCTTCGGTTGGCCGAGGACAGCTCGAGAACAAAGACTCATTTCAGCCACCTGCTCTAATCTAGCCTCCCAAAGGGAGACTCCATCGAATGGGACGGTCTCCTCTGGATTGTCCTTGCCACGGGCAGCTCCCTCAGCATCACCAGCGAGCCTAGAGCCAATGACCACCGCTGGTCCACCTGGGGGTACAGCGAGAGCAGGAAACTGGCCAATCCATGAGAAAGACAAGGTGTCTCCAAGGTGTTTCCCACACTGTCTCGACCGACACGGCCTTTGACAAGGAACAGCTGGCTGCACTTGGGGATCCTTATTCCCCATCTGCCCTGCTTTCTCTGAAGCTGGTGGGAGATGGCCAGGTCCTAGTCCTATTTTTCCATCTCCAGTAAGCCAGCTGCAATCCATCACCTCAAGTATCTCCTGGCACCAGAGCTGGAATTTTATCCTCATGCCTGGTAAATCGGTCTTCATTTAAAATCTCCTCTCTTAGTCCTAAATGGAAATCAATTCTGCAACTTTAGCAAATAGTTAATTACTCCACAAAGACGATTGATTGGCCTTTGATCACCAGAAAGCTCTGTAGTGCTATTAGTCTCTTTCATTTGTGATTAAACCACAGAGAGAAAGAAACAAAAACTAAATTAGGCTGCTCCTGTTATTCTGCAAATATTTAATGACTGGATCATCTATGACAGACAGGTGTAATCAGAGGATGCCCATTCTGACAGAACCCCACCCCCACCCCGTTCTACCCCAGTTCAACTCCAAATCCCAAAATGTTTTGGGGGAGAGGCAGGCCTGGATCCTTCCAATGCGAGTTCAGGCTTCTTGGTTTCCTTTTCTCTCGCTACTTGGGAAATGAACAGCACAGGAGAACCACAACCTTGGCCCTGGCTGCTTTTTGTAGCAGCCCCCCACTCTGCGGCTTGCCCAGCCGTAGGGCACTGACTTTCAACAAGAGCTCAATCTGTCTGAAATTCACCTGAAGGGATTTTCCCTTGAGTCAGGTTGGAAATAGATTTGGGGGAAAAAAATCTTGATTATTAAGATTGTTTTGCCCAAACTCAGGACTGAAAAGGAAAAGGTGAAAAAAAAAATAGGGATATTTAATTCCTAACAAGAGATTATTAACAGGCAACAGAATGGCCATTTCCAAAATCTTAAGCGCTGCCTCATATACAATGGAGGAACTAAGGGCTAGATTTTGATTTTAAAAATTAGAAAGATAATCTTGACAGTGTGAGCTTTGGAACAGTTTTTGTTTGTTAAACAAACAGATGGTCACTCATCTATCAGAAGAAACTCTGGGCACTGAAGAAGAATGAAAACACAGTACAATTTGAGGAAAATAGTATGTTAAAGAAAAACAGTGTTTTGGCCTTAATACAAGTTTCATATCCATAAATCAACCACACCATGAGGGGTCCTTGTTCCTCTCAAAGCCTGCTTGTTTTCTTGCAGACATTTCATTACCCAGCTAGGTAACATCAAAGTGCACTGGTGACCTTACCTAGTTTAGGTAATGAAACATCTGCAAGAAAACAACCAAGCTCAGAGAGCATCAAGGACCTCTCATTTCAACCCTGAGCTACAAAGATTCTCCTTTATTGGCAACCACACCAACCTCAGGTCCATCATGCTCCTTGTGGATCTGCCCTTGAAGAAGCTTCAGCCTGTCCAGATGCAGAGGGGTGAGCAAGATGGGCTTGGCTCAACGTGCCCACGTGACAATTCTGCTGTAGGAGAAGAGAGGCAGAACTGGAAGTGGGGTAAAACATGTCATCAGTTTGGAATCATTGCATTGCCACAAGAGACCAAGTCCAGCCCCCTGTGAAATCTGTTGACCCTTATTTAGTTGACTAGATTCTTGTGTAGCAATAGTAAACTTTCCTGTGCTTTAAACTCAATGAATATTTCTGTTTATTTGCGCCTGACATTAGTTTCACAAAAAGCATTGGTTGCCAGTGTGCTTCCAGATATGATTCAAGCTGCTGGTCATTACCTATAAAGCCATACAAGGCATAGGGCCCAGTTAGGTTGGGCTCATCTGTCTCCTGCAGTTTCTGCCTGTCTTCTACCATCCAGCAGAGTGGGCATCCTCTGGGTCGCCCTCATCTTTCACACCTTCTCTGCACACCTTCTACCCTTTGGAATGAGCTCTCCCCATGAAATGTATACTGCTCCCAGCCTGGTGGGGTTCTGGCTGTTCTCCCAAGCCTTGAGGTTGGGACTTAAATGATGATATCTACACTGCCATTTTCTATTTATTTTGTAATTTGTTCTGGCATACTTCATTGCATTTGGTTGTTTTATGTTGTTCTTTATTCTGTAAGACAACATGAATTGTTTGGAGTTGGGTGGCATCAAAATAAAATTAAATAAATCCTCTTCTGAACTTCCTTCCAACCAGCTTCATGGATGATCCCCAGTCTGAGCATTACGATCAACACACACTTTGATCATCTCCTTCCTCCTGCTCCCCTTCGTCGCATTGTTCCCAAACCCACTTTCAGGGAAGGTGTTCAGGCCCCTTGGTGGTCTACTGACTATCTTCTGCTTTTTCTTCAGCAATTTTACTACTGCCACAGATTTGCTCAATTGGACAGAGACAAATGCTCACCATTGTGGCAACTCTTCACTGTGAGGGGATCCTGGGTGGACTTTCAAGTCTTCCTTGCTATTAGCCAGAGATGGAATTTCCCACTTCAGAAGTGGTCCTTCTCCATAAAACACCAGCTAATGTCTGTGGGAAGGGAGCCTGACCCGTTGAGCCCCTCTCCACACTCAGACCAGGCTGACCTCCTCTTCTCCCCTCTCCCACCCTACAAATGTGTTCCTGCAGATGTGTCCTAGTGACTCCCAAGAGGAACCCCTGCCTGTGCTTGTGTGTCAGAATGTTTCTTCCACAGAAGGCGCAATGGAGGCTCTGGATACGTTTTGAATCCCCCAATAACCAGGTGCCCTAGAGGGGCATACCACACTTCCAGCAGTGGACGCAAATTAGCCTGGTTGTCCATTGAAGTGTGTTTTTCCTGTTGTTCTT